>JAGWEN010001218.1:0-35613 GCA_018703685.1 Orius laevigatus
TAGCTAATCGACCTGATGATTGGGCTTTAATTAACATTCAATGGTAATGGTAAACATTTGAATCAGAAAAATTTTTAATTTGCCAAGATTTTCTGAACAAATATCTCGTTCTAAAGGCAGAAAGTTGAAAAATAAAAATAAAAAAATAAATATACAATATATATTTTTTTAAGTGTATATAAAGGCGCTTAAGCCCGCACGACTTGGAGGCTTTGGTGGAAGATATAACCTTAAAATAAGTCGGGCGGAATACGGGGTGTCGCTTGGGCGTCATCATTATTTCTCGATCATTACAAATTGTTAAAAATCTTTCGATTATGGCTCTGAAATGTAAAAAGAAAACTTAAAATAAAATAACGTTCGGATTTCCGCTTTCTTCCACCCACGGTGCCGCATTGAAATCAATAGATCTCTCACTTTCCCTTTTTTTGTCAATAACAAGAAAGCGGTGTTTCAATTTTTGATGAGACACTTCGCCCCCTTTTGTGGCGATCATTGAAAAAAGCGGCCTCACGAAATTGTGATAATTAATCTTTTATGAGGAATCAGTTTCCCCCCCCCCTTACCCCGAAGCTTTCCATGCACATTTCGGACGATTCTCATCCCCTCCTTGTTGTTCTACCAGATAGTACTCCTTCATGGCCCCTAGATAGCGCTAATATCTCAAAATGAAAAAGCCACTTTCATCTTTTTTCCCCCCTTGTTGTTCTACCAGATAGTACTCCTTCATGGCCCCTAGATAGCGCTAATATCTCAAAATGAAAAAGCCACTTTCATCTTTTTTCCCCCCTTGTTGTTCTACCAGATAGTACTCCTTCATGGCCCCTAGATAGCGCTAATATCTCAAAATGAAAAAGCCACTTTCATCTTTTTTCCCCCCTTGTTGTTCTACCAGATAGTACTCCTTCATGGCCCTAGATAGCGCTAATATCTCAAAATGAAAAAGCCACTTTCATCTTTTTTCCCCCCTTGTTTGTTCTACCAGATAGTACTCCTTCATGGCCCCTAGATAGCGCTAATATCTCAAAATGAAAAAGCCACTTTCATCTTTTTTCCCCCCTTGTTGTTCTACCAGATAGTACTCCTTCATAGCCCCTAGATAGCGCTAATATGTATCTCAAAATGAAAAAGTCACTTTCATCTTTTTTCCCCAGGAACTTCATATGTATATCCATGTTTTAGGAAACGAAATCGGCGGATGCGGTGATTTATTAAAAAAAATGATCAACAACGTTTGATTTAGTGAGTGTCATTCGAGCTAAAGGAAAAATGACGCCTCTTCTACATTTCTCAATGATGGTCATATGACAAACAATAGCGCTTAAAATAATGGTCACAGAGCCAATATTTTTGAATAAAAAACAAAAAATTTTTTTTTGTTTTCTTCATTAATACGTTTCTGACCACTATTGAAATATGAAGCAATAACAATCGCCTCAAAGGGAAAAATATATTAGAAGTAAATGGCATTTCGATTTTTACGAGAAGCCTGCAAAGGTCATAAAACTGGGAAAGAGGGAAAGCAACCCTCAGTCCTTGAGTCTCCCTAAAATATGAAACTCGACTTGCCCTGTTATCCTTGCAACGCTGAGAAAACCCTTACAATATGTTCAACAACTAGGGTTTCTTTGAATAAAGGAAAAAAGCTTCTTCTTCCACCCCCTTTGTCATCCTCGCTCTAACTTAATAGCTTCATTGCCGCTTTCCCCTCCCCTCTTCTTTCGCACCTCTTCCTCACCCCTCTTCATAACCCTCTTCCTCCCCCTCTTCCTCCCCCTCTTCCTCCCCCTCTTCCTCCCCCTCTTCCTCCCCCTCTTCCTCCCCTCTTCCTCCACCCCTTCCCTTCTTCCTTCCCCTTCCCCCTCTTACTCCCCTCGTACCTCCTCCTCTGCCTTCCCTCTTCCTTCCCACTCTTCTTCCCCCTCTTCCTTCCCTCTCTTCTTCTATCTCCTCCCCTCTCTCCTTCCCCTCTTCCTCCCTCTCTTCCTTCCCCTCTTCCTGCTCTTCCTTTTCCCCTCACTCTCCTCACGCGCCCACCTCTATTCCTTCCCCCTCCTTCCTTCTCTTCTTCTCTTCACTTCCCTTCTATCCCTTCCCCTCATTCCTTCCCCTCTTCCTTCCCTCTCTTCCTTCCCCCTCGTCCTTCCCCCTCTTCCTTCCCTCTTTCCCTTCCCTCTTCCTTTCTTCTCTTCTTCCCCCTCTTCCTTCACTCTTCCTTCCACCTCTTCCTTCCACCTCTTCCTTCCACCTCTTCCTTCCACCTCTTCCTTCCCCCTCTTCCTTCCCCTCTTCCTTCCCCCTCTTCCTTCCCCCTCTTCCTTCCCCCTCTTCCTTCCCCCTCTTCCTTCCCCCTCTTCCTTCCCCCTCTTCCTTCCCCCTCTTCCTTCCCCCTCTTTCTTCCCCCTCTTTCTTCCCCCTCTTTCTTCCCCCTCTTTCTTCCCCCTCTTCCTTCCCCTCTACCCCTTCTTCAAAAAGGGAACGAGGGTAGGTAACTTTGGAAGTTCGGATTAAATAAAAGAGTCGGTAAACCTTTTAAGCACAATAATAATTGAAAGCAAAGGGAATCGATTAAGTCAACAAAATTGTGTTGACCGCTCAAACAGAAGCCATCCGATGTTTGAGCAAACGGTGAAAAAGTTGGGATAGTCCGGAAAAGAAAAGTATTGAGTCGATGAAAAAAGTGGAAAAAAATTAGGCTGTCGAAATAAACGTGAAACATCTCTGAAAAGGCTTTTGCTGTTTCAACAGGTTATGGCTTCTATGTACTTTTTGTGAGTGTCATATAGGCCATTGACTCGGATATCCTTTGTTCTGAAAATGAGAAATGATCTGGCCGGTCAATAGACTTCTCGCTCCTGGTTATCGGACAACTAACAGCTGTTCCGGTTAAAATCGAACATTGTTCCATCCTACAGGACTGTTAATTCAACCCGTTGTCTTAGGTCAGCAGAGTTACGTATCTGAATATAAAAGTTAAGGGACGAGGAGCTTTATGATGAGCGTTTGATGTGAATTGGAATGGATCCAAGTCTTTCGGGACCTTTCCTTAAAACTGGGATCATATCCAAATCACGTAAAACAATACCGATGCATGGTAAATTACCAAATCATCAAAAAATTTCTTTAAAAAAAAAAAAATTGAAAATTTGAAATTTTTGTATTTAGGTTTGAAAAAAAAAAAGTATTTTGTTACCCTTTGGGAATTTTTTTTCTGAATCTGGCTTCAAATTCCCGAAGAAAGAAAACTAGAACTTTTCAGGAGAGCGGATTGAAGTTATCAACAGCATCGATATGCCTGAAAGAATTTTTTCTTTTAATAAAAATAAATACTTCCAATAAAAATAAAAATATGGGACCACTTGGAAATTGAGCGGAAATTGTTATATTTATAAGATTTAAAAAAAAAAAATGAATTTTTTGAACTTTCACCTTTCTAGTTTACAAAAGTTGAATTTTATTTTAAAACATAGAGAAATTGCGAACTGAATTGTCATTCCTAAACAAACAATATCGGAGCAATATGCATCCGAGTGCCTCGAGATACTTCCATATTTATATTTTATTCTAGCACAGGCCACGGATGTGCGTGAGTACAAAGAGGCTTTAGGTATGAAATTCCAAATCTCTCCTTCCTATTTGCATATTCGGATATTATATGTACAACCATGTCTCTTAGTTACACGGTTATTTGCTTGGTCTCTTTTATTTGAATTTAAACAACTCTTTATTTTGGAATTTCATTTTCGTATACTGTTACAATGCCACAGATTCATATCAAGGCTATTTATCGTGAAAAAAGCTCAAAATCGACGTTTTAAGAGTCAAATTTTCGTCAAAAACAACAAAATAAACATTTAAAAAATTTTTCATTAAAACGAAATTTTCATTAAAAAACCATCAAAATCGACGTTTTAAAAGATGATTTTAGTCAAAAACCTCAAAATCAACATTTATAAAGAAAAATTTTGGTTAAAAACCCTCAAAATCAACGTTTTAAGAGACAATTTTTCGTCAGAAACCTCAAAATCAAGATTTAAAAAGCCAAATTTTCGTCAAGTCACTCAAACTCAAGATTTTGAGATAATTTTTAGTCAAAAACCTCAAAAGCAACGACTTAAGAGATAATTTACGTCAAAAATCTCAAAACCAAGATTTAAAAAGCCAAATTTTCATTAAAAATCCCTCAAAATCGACGTTTTAAGAGATGATTTTAGTCAAAAACCTCAAAATCAACATTTATAAAGAAAAATTTTGGTTAAAAACCCTCAAAGTCAACGTTTTAAAAGACAATTTTTCGTCAGAAACCTCAAAATCAAGATTTAAAAAGCCAAATTTTCGTCAAGTCAAAACCTCAAAATCAAGGTTTTGAGATAAATTTTCGTCAAAAAACTCAAAAGCAACGACTTAAGAGATAACTTTCGTCAAAAAACCTCAAAAGCAAAGTTTTATGAGATAATTTTAGTCAAAAATCTCAAAATCAACATTTAAAAAGCGTAATTCTCGTTTAAAAACCTCAAAATCAACGTTTTGAGTGCAATTTCTTTTCTCCAAAATATTTATCATTTTAAGAGCAAACTTTTCATCAAAAACCTGAAAGTTAACATTGAATTTTTTTTTTTTGTCGAAAATTTGGCTTTTTAAATCTTGATTTTGAGATTTTTGACGAAAATTATCTCTCAACACTTTGCTTTTGAGGTTTTTTGACGAAAATTATTTTTAAGTCGTTGCTTTTGAGGTTTTTGACGAAAAATTATCTCAAAACTTTTTTTTTTTTTTAAATTCAGTTTGACTATCCAGGGTCTCCTTGAGCTGAACCATTCTCATAATCTCATTTTTGAGAGTAAGACAAGCAATTCTATGCTAAAGACTAGTAAAACGGATATGTTCGCCATTGTTCGGATAGTACCTACACTATGAGATGAAAAATAAATATTAGTCGAAATAAAGGTACATGCTTGATTTGTGTCTTTGATTAATAGGAATTTCATAAAAACGGACATGTTTTCTATTGATTCCTCGTAAATAACGTTGTAAAATAAAATAGTTGTGCTAGTGCGTGGTCGGGTATTGCAGTAGTGGGCGGTGCGGCCGCGCAGGGGAGTCTTCACCCGAACCAACTTTGGGGGGCGGCAGAAAAGCAGTCGCCAATTCGCAGTCAGATCCACTCCCTCTCCAAAGACACACCGATCTCTTCTATCCACCTCTTATCTCTAATTTATCATTCAACTGTTGCGATTCAAAAAACATAAAAAAAAATTTTTTTCACCTCCTGCAATTTTTTAGGTAGGTAACAACAATTTTGTAATTATATATATATATATTATTCATTCACAAATTCTAGCACTACGCATGAATGAAAACATCACCATCAAATTTTTGCATGATTTTACAAAAAATAGGATTTTCAAAATATTACGAAATGCACTTTCACTTTCCATTATCGAGTGTTCCATTTGATTATTTAATGATACTTATCGTATATTATTAATATTAATAAACGAGTACGATAAATTAATTTTTATCGGTTCGAAATTTTTTTTATTAATAAAAACATTTAACCCGTCGGGTGCACTTTTACTTTCATTACGGTGTTGCATTGAACTAGCAAACAATTAGGAATAAAAAAAAAAATTTTTTTTTCAAAGTTTTATGATTAAATAATGTTACAACATGTTGCGAAATTTGGAAAAATTAAAAATCATGCGCTGTTTTTAAAGATTTTTAAATTTTAGATAGGAAAGTTTATAATGAAATGAGGGAAATTAGGTCTAAAAATGATGGGGGGGTTGGGGGCCTCGAGGGTGAAAGGGGTGCCAGAGATCCTTTTCCCCTCGTTGGCCTAGTTTCCAACTCAAGAACATTGCTTTATCATCATATGCATGGTTGTCCTGAGGCCCTTTTACAAGGCTTAACGACGTAAGAGACCATTAGCCGCTTCATTTTATCACAAGTTATTAATTAATTGCCTTGTTTGAATATTAAGAGGCAAATACCTGGACCAAAAGTCAACAACTCATTTGACCTCTCTTCAAATGACGTAATAGCTTGCAAGGTATATTTTTCAGTTTATCACTCTGTTATCTTTACCTCGCAATTTATGAGCATGACCTACCTTAATATCGGTAAACAGCTGGTCTATTCGGAAAGGGAAAATTTTCGAAAATTTACAAACGAACTATCAATTATTATGTAAAATTGGACGAGAAATACCATGGAATTAATTTAGAAAATTTAAGACCAATATATTTCGAGTTATCGCTAAAAAACATTTGGAACTAAGTAAACAACTACCACAGGAAAAATTTTCTCGTCGGAAACAACATTGTATTCGTACTCAGCACCCCTCCTTAGAAAAGGAAAATTTGTATAAAATTCGTACCTAAATTGGAAAAAAGAGGGAAATATGTATAAAATACTTACCTAATTAGGTTTAAAGAGGGAAGTTTGTATAAAATTCGTACCTAAATTGGAAAAAAGAGGGAAATATGTGTAAAATCGTACCTAATTAGGTTAAAAGAGGGAAATTTGTATAAAATTCGTACCTAAATTGGAAAAAAGAGGGAAATATGTATAACATACGTACCTAATTAGGTTAAAAGAGGGAAATTTTTTATAAAATTCGTACCTAAATTGCAAAAATGAGGGAAATTTGTATAAAATACGTACCTAATTAGCTTAAAAAGGGAAATTTTATAAAATTCGTACCTAAATCGGAAAAAAGAGGAAAATACGTGTAAAATACGTACCTAATTAGGTTTAAAGAGGGAAATTTGTATAAAATTCGTACCTAAATTGGAAAAAAGAGAGAAATATGTGTAAAATACGTACCTAATTGGTTTAAAAAAGGGAACTTTTATAAAATTCGTACCTAAATCGGAAAAAAGAGGGAAATATGTGTAAAATACGTACCTAATTAGGTTTAAAGAGGGAAATTTGAATAAAATTCGTACCTAAATCGGAAAAAAGAGGGAAATATGTGTAAAATACGTATTGGGTCGTTCGGAAAGTCCGTTCGCCGGTTCACCAATTAACCACTTTCGACCGATCGTACGTCATCAATCCACTCGAGACTTGAAAGAAACCTTTTCAGATCTCTTCCTTTAACAGTTTACTTTCTTTTTTGTTTGTTTACCAATCCGGAATGTTTTTTTTATTGTTAAAACAGCAGATTTTGACAGCGAAAAAAAAGGACCGAAAATGAGCATTTTCAGCACATTATGCCTTATTTTCATCGTAAAGGGAAATGAGCTTCGGAAGTAAGCAAAAAACTAAAGCTTGTCTATCCAGTAAAAGCTCTGTCTGCTCAAAATTGCCAGAAATGGTTTATAAAGTTTTCAGGAGGTGATTTTTGGGTGTCGGACGCGCCTAGACCTGGACGACCAAAAGAAACCTATTCTGACCGAGTGAGGGGACTTGATAGCTGCCATCCTCTTCTAAAAGTCCCTAAAAGTTCGTGAGATAGCCAACATTGGAATAGAAAAAGGCCCGGTCTCGTCAATCGTCAAATTCGTCATTCCGTGATCTTCCACCACGTCTAAGCGCGCCCTCACGCGGCGATTCGGACTCGCCAGAAACTAACCGAGCTCGAGTGGAAGGTTTTGCCGTTGTTTTACCCCATCCTTCCGTGATTCTTTTTATTCACCAGACCTTGCCCCATAAGATTATCACTTTTTTCGGTCTCTGAGTAGTCATTTGAAAGACAAAACGACGACGAAGTGAAAAACGACCTTGAGCAGTTTTTGCAGAAAAGCCACGAGAGTTTTTTAAAAGAGGGATTTTAAAGCTTATGGAGAGGTGGGAAGAAGTTATAAGAAACGGGGGAAATTATATTATTGATAGAAATAGAAGGCATTGTTGAAAAAAATGTCTAAATTCATTTCCTGAAAACCGGCGAACGGACTTTCCGAACGACCCAATACCTAATTAGGTTTAAAGAGGGAAATTTGAATAAAATTCGTACCAAAATTGAAAAAAGAGAGAAATATGTGTAAAATACGTACCTAATTAGGTTAAAAGAGGGAAATTTTTTATAAAATTCGTACCTAAATTGCAAAAATGAAGGAAATTTGTATAAAATACGTACCTAATTAGCTTAAAAAGGGAAATTTTATAAAATTCGTACCTAAATCGGAAAAAAGAGGAAAATACGTGTAAAATACGTACCTACCTAATTAGGTTAAAAGAGGGAAATTTGTATAAAACTCGTACCTAAATTGGAAAGAAGAGGGAAAAATGTATAAAATACGTACCTAATTAGGTTTAAAGAGGGAAATTTGTATAAAACTTGTACCTAAATTGCGAAAATGAGGGAAATTTGTATAAAATACGTACCTAATTAGCTTAAAAAAGGGAAATTTTATAAAATTCCTACCTAAATCGGAAAAAAGAAGGAAATATGTGTAAAATACGTACCTAATTAGGTTAAAAGAGGGAAATTTGTATAAAATTCGTACCTAAATTGGAAAAAAGAGGGAAATATGTGTAAAATACGTACCTAATTAGGTTTAAAGAGGGAAATTTTATATAAAATTCGTACCTAATTCGGAAAAAAGAGGGAACTATGTGTAAAATACCTAATAGGTTAAAAGAGGGAAGTTTGTATAAAGTTCGTACCTAAATTGCAAAAAAGGGGGAAGTATGTGTAAAATAAATACCTAATTTGGTTAAACGAGGGAAATTTGTATAAAACACTTACCTGAATTGGAAAAATGAGGGATATTTGTATAAAATACTTACCTAATTAGGTTAAGGAAAAATAATAATTAAAATTAATTATAAAATACGTACCTAATTAGGTTAAAAAAGGGAAATTTGTATAAAATTCGTACCTAAATTGGAAAAAAGAGAGAAATATGTGTAAAATACGTACCTAATTAGGTTAAGGATGAAAACCTTCATAATTAAAATTAATTCGTAATCAAAGCAAGTCTAAAATATTGTTTAATTTAAAAGTTAACTTCTTTTGGAAACTACAATTCTGAAAGTTAGGTTGATAGGTATAAACTGTCAAGATGAAATATTTCAATAGGTTCGAGATGTGAAATGCGTTCCATTTCAAATAAAGAGAATTGAAACGTTCGTCAAATATCTCGAATGTTTTAAATTGGATATCTTGATTGAAAAGCGGTTTTTGGGATTAATGGGTTAAAATGTAAAATCAATTTTTGAAAAGAAAAGGGGATGAAGGGACGAAGCCTTTGAGAAATTCGATGTCAATAAACAGAGGAGAGTTTAGTGACAAAACTTTTTTTCCCATTGATTTCCTTTCACTAAAATACACCAAAAATCAGAAATTATTTTTTAAATTATAAATTAAGGTTCACCCATTTGTACATAATGCTGCTTGAAAAAGGGTTTCACAAAGTCTATTTTTCGTTTGTTCTTTAATGGACATCATAAAGGGTTGTATGTTACAAAGGGTGTTAGGTTCAACCGCAACCTTCCAAAAGAGCTTTTCCATCGGTATTAATCACTAAAAAACTAATTTAAGAGTGTACTAAAGGCCCCCGATCTCCGAACCTGTATCTCCGGTTGTACTCTAGGTACTGTATTTCGCTAGGAGAAAAAATAGAATAATCTTATTCTCCGATTTGCTCCCGAACTTATGAACCGATTTTCGATTTTTTGGTCTCGTTTTTTCTAATATTTTTTGAAGATACTCCTAATGGAGTCGAATTTGATTTTTTTTAAATTTATACAGGAAATAAAATAAAAAATATGGAAAAACATTTTTTTGGAGCACATCAGTAGTTCGGCATTTAAAAATCAACGAAATTTAAAAAAAAAATTGTTAAAAAATTTTGAGTAGAACCGGAGATAATCGGAGAATACTAAAACTGGGGCCTTTTGTACACTCAAGTTCACTTCCACCTAATCTCGGTTCACCTAATCATGGTTCTAATATGGTGAAAATCGGTGGTTTTGAAATGTCCATTTTTTTCGGTCGGTGCTTAATACTTTACATGACATAGAAATGACCTATCATACGCCAAATTGAACTAATTGAACCTATTAGAGGGCCAAAACCATCTGTTTTTTGAAATTCTCAAAC
The DNA here is from genome assembly GCA_018703685.1 of Orius laevigatus. Lineage (NCBI taxonomy): Eukaryota > Metazoa > Arthropoda > Insecta > Hemiptera > Anthocoridae > Orius > Orius laevigatus. The sequence continues at coordinate 10,052 of JAGWEN010001218.1, forward strand.
TTTGATAGGGCGTATCTCGATAAGCATTAAGGTTACGGGAAAATTTATTAAGTTATAAATTGTTGAAAATTGTATGCCCTACAATATTGAATAGAGTGTGTTTTGTCATAAAACGCTTAGTTTAGGACTTATAGGCAAAAAACCGAAAATCAGCTTGGTTTTTCGCCCTTTCTGAGGGTAGCACAGGTTTCTCGAGTTGGAAAAATTAAGAGTCATCCCACCATAGCCCCGAAGAAACTGTAAAAGTTTCAAAAAGTCCCCAATTTTTTCCATGTTCAATGTATTATATTGACTGGACTATATACTTTGTTTGGGAAATTGATTTTTAAAAAATGTCGAGGTTGGATTGGTGGGTAAGAAGAAACCGCGATGAGATTCGACCTTAACTTGTACCGTCTTGTCATTTTGATGAGTGTACGCCTGTAGGGTGTACATTAAAATCTAATCAGTATGTGCGAGGGGCTACGAAGCGTAAAAATCTTCGACGCAAAGGTGGATCACAATAATCTTCCTATCTTCCTCTTCACGCTTCGTTTGGATTACCCTCGGCTGCAACGTTCCAACAATACTTGCAGTTCACAATAACCATTCGTCACCGTTCCTTCGAGTCATTCCATCACCTAACTTTTGGTGTGGAGGAGGCATCAAATAACTCGAACTCATGGGGCTCTACAGACCTCTACACAAAATCTTAATAAGCCATCCTGTATATCAGTGGTTCCCAAACTGGGAGGCGTGGGCAAGCTCATGATTTTTTTTTGTTGGTGCAAATATCCCCAAAAATTTGTGAAAAACCTCAAAATCAACATTTGACAAGGCCTAATTTTGGTCAAAAAACCTCGAAATCAACACTTATGATCTAAATTTTTGTCAAAAACCTCAGAATCAACATTTGCAAAGCCTAATTTTGGTTAAAAAAAAACCTCGAAATCAACATTTTTGAAGCCTTATTTTCGTCCAAAAACGTCAAAATCAACATTTAAAGAGCCAAATTTTTTTTCAAAAACCTCAAAATCAACATTTGTAAAGCCTAATTTTCGTCAAATCCCAATTTTGGTCAGAGACCTCGAAATCAACATTTGTAAAGCCCAATTTTGGTCAAAAACCTCAAAATCAACATTTATAAAGCTAAATTTTCGTGAAAAACCTCAAAATCAATATTTGTAAAGCCCAATTTTGGTCAAAAAACCTCAAAATCGACATTTTAAAATTCAAATTTTCGTGAAAAACCTCAAAATCAACATTTGTAAAGCCCAATTTTGGTCAAAAACCTCGAAAGCAACATTTGTTAAGCCCAATTTTGGTCAAAAACCTCGAAATCAACATTTGTGAAGCCTAATTTTCGTCCAAAAAACTACAAAATCAATATTAAAAAAGCCAAATTTTCGTCAAAAAACTCAAAATCAACATTTAAAATGCCAAATTTTCATAAAAAAATTTAGAATCTACATTTGCAAAGCCTAATTTTTGTCAATAAACCTCGAAATCAACATTTATGAAGCCTAATTTTCGTCCAAAAACGTCGAAATCAACATTTAAAAAGCCAAAGTTTTGTCAAAAACCTCAAAATTAACATTTGTAAAGCCCAATTTTGGTCAAAAAACCTCGAAAACAACATTTATGAAGCCTAATTTTCGTACAAAAACCTCAAAATCAACATTTTAAAAGCCGAATTTTCGTCAAAAACCTCAAATTCAACATTTATAAAGCCAAATTTCCTTCAAAAACCTCATAATGAACATTTATAAATGCCTAATTTTCGTCAAAAAACTTCAAAATCAACATTTGTAAAGCCCAATTTTGGACAAAAAATCTCGAAATCAACATTTATGAAGCCTAATTTTCGTCCAAAAACCTCAAATCAACATTTATAAAGCCAAATTTCCTTCAAAAACCTCATAATGAACATTTTTAAATGCCTAATTTTCGTCAAAAAAAATCCAAATCAACATTTTAAAAGCCGAATTTTCGTCCAAAAACCTCAAATTCAACATTTATAAAGCCAAATTTCCTTCAAAAACCTCAAAATGAACATTTATAAATGCCTAACTTTCGTTAAAAAACCTCAAAATCAACTTTAAATTGACAATTTTTCGTCAAAAACTTCCAAATCATGGTTTGGAGCCTATTTTTTTTGTCAAAAAATCTCATATCAACGTTTTAAGCGCAATTTTGTTAAAGACCTCAAAATCAACATTTTTAAACCCAAATTTTCTTGAAAAACCCCAAAATTAACATTCAGAACATTTTGGGGGGGGGGTGACAGACATACAAACATCAATAACTATCGATCTACATATTCCGAAATTCGAAAATTCCCTTCGTTATTTTCAGCATGTTAAACTTTATTTGGGTTTTTTTTTATAAAGATCAGAATTTGTGGGAGAAAAGCTCCTCACAAAAAAATACATATAAATATTTAACGTAAAGTTTACTTATGATTAAAAAGATGCGATTAGGTATAAGGTATGGATATAAGTTGCTATTAGTGTAGGTAACTAAATATTACGATCAGTAGGGGGTCCGGATAATCCTAAGGATTATGATAGAGCTGTGGTGTCCCATTAACGTGAAAATGTGCTCGGTTAAATGATTTTACTCTCCTCTGTTTTATTCAAATTAGGTCCTTATTATAAGTGCCCACTTACTATAAAAAAAATAGTAATTCGAGCCAAAATATGAATTTTCGAAAATTTGCAAATAACCTATCAATTCTTATGTAAAATTGGACGATAAATACAATGGAATTAGTTTAAAAAAATTGCGACCAATATTTTTCGAGTTATCGCCAAAAAACAGCATTTGGAACTAAGTAAACAACCCCAGGAAAAATTTTTTCGATAAAAACAACATTATATTTGTACTAGGAACCCCACAAAACGTAAAGGTTTTAAATTTTGTCAAGATGAAAAAATAAAAATTTCCCTGATGATTTGGGTCAAAAATGGCCTTTTAACTTCCTCAAATCTTAATGAATCTTCGCGATCAATACACCGTTTAAAAGATATTTTAAAGGGCTATCGAAGTTATTTTAGTATAAAAAACCCTCTGATGACTCCTTCACCCTCAAAAATCGACTCAAAGTCTTGCTAGTCCACTCTAGCTGAGCCTCATGTATTAATAAATTGCAACCTTGACCAAGAGTGTCCCTGAGTTCATTGTGTACTTGCACTATGCGACCCCCATGCCTTCTTTTTTTCTCTCACATTTTTAAATGCTACCATATCAATGTTTCACCACCATGTTGCTAAGCATGGAATGGAAATTTACTATTCAAAACTCGACAACCTAACGTTACATCATGAAAAACCAAATTGTGGTGACTTCATCTGTAATTTTAGGCATTGAAAACTGCAGGTTCAGGTATAAATTTTGTTAAATCGTTCCAGTACAACGCTTTGCGGTCGCGTTACTAATAGAAACTGGCAATAAACACGACTCCACGTTAACATTTAAACGATACAAACTACCAGAATTGTCTGACGTTTATTTATGAGAAACAATTAGTAATTTAGCAGGAAAAATAAAATTAAAAACGAACTCTATGAAGTTGGTTGGTCACTGTAAAGAAATCAGTTAACGCAATGCAGTTGCGATGCAGGTCTTTTATCCCATTTAAAGGTGGAAATTGTTCATAAAATCTTTTAAACGTTATAATATTATTTAACCATTTACGCTCATTTTCCAAGTGGTCCCATATTTTTAATATCAGTGGATGTATTTATTTTTATCAAAAGAAAAAATTCTTTCAGGCAAATCGTTGCTGTTGATAACTTCAATCCGCTCTCCTGAAAAGTTCTAGTTATCTTCCTTCGGGAATTCGTCTCTTGCGAAATAAAATCCTAATAAATATACATATATATTTTTTTTTAAATTTATTTATTTATTGATAGTCCCCTTTTGAATAATATTAAATATTAACATACAGCATACTATTAGTTAAGATATAATTAGTTTGTGGTCATTTGCTTCAATGGACTAATCAAACCGAATGGATGATCCAGGGCAAACTGATTATTGACATAATTGTGTTCACATAATCGTAGATCGAAACATCAAAATTTCTGTTAACTTTCTTTCGATTCACCTTTTCACCATATAGTAGGGCCTTTGGAGATCGGTAGCGTTCCGCCAAACAAAAAATGAAGATATAAGTAAAAAAGAACAAATTTTCACTAAATTTTTGAGAAAGTTCCCGTTTTTTGGGTTCCCCTAGACCTTATGAAAGAAGATGAAAAGCGGATGTGCACTTTACCGAGGGGCTATAATTATATTTAATCAATCAGTAATCACCTTGAAAACTCCTCTCCCAACAAAAAGCTAACATTACATATACATTGCATAACTCAGATGGGAATGCATTTTCGTATACCCCACTTATGCAGTTTTTTTCGTCTATTCTGAGACAGCAGATCTTTTATGATTTAAAAAAAAAATTAAATGGACAATAGAGTTAGTTGTACAATGGTTTCTACTTCTAAAGGTGTCTCACCTTCACATTTCATAATGTTTCCGGGCTTTTTGGACGGGTAACACAATCATTTTCCCCTTCAAGAGGGACTACGCTAAATTAATTAAAAGTTTCCTTTTAACTTGTAAGAGTTCGTGTGTTGGGAGTTGTTTGAAGAAATTGATAAAAGAAATTTATTAAGCGTGAAATAAAGAAGTACTCCGTTTACCCTCAAGGTTAAGGATAAATCGATTAATCATGCGAAAAAACCAGTTCGTACCTACTTTATCGACGTCTGGGTGACCGATATTGCGGAATGCTGCTTAATTTTTCGCCTTTTTTTTCCTTTATAAAAAATTTAATTTTTTTTTAAAGCACTACCCTCAAAAACTCAGAAAATGGCCTTTTTTCGCACTTTTTAAGGGTATTTTGCTCATGGAAATTTTACATCTCAAAACCAACTTCAGATTCGTAGTCCTCACCCCAAAATACATTGAAAAATTGTAGTTTTGTTTGAAATTTCGGACATGAAAATTCCTCATTTATTAACTATGGGAGCAGTAAAATTTTTTTTTCCACAAAAACGACTTCAGAATCGTTAATCCAGACAATCTAAGCCCGAAAAGGTCAAATAAAAGAAAAAAAAAGGTATTTTGTTTCTCTACGGAAATGTGTAGGGGTTGGTCACCTGGGTAACCAAAAAAAGTCCGAGCGTTTTTAAGGTGATTTTTTTCGTTTTTTCGCAAATATCTCGAAAACCGTAGGTAGTAGGCGAAATAATTTTTAATACAAAATTAAAGATTTTTCAATTTGCTACAATTTTGAGCTAATGCAATGTTTTGTAGGACCAAACGTATCTGAGCTACGAGGTGGAAAAAAACGGGGTTTTCTATTTTGACCTCTGAAGGAGGGAAGACGACATCTAATCGAAAAAGTGTACTTAATAAAAGTTGTAGAGAATTTAATTACCTTTGAAAAACAACTCTCAAAAAGCAATCAACGATAAATAGGCAGAGGTGGGGGTAAATTTAAAAAAAATTCAAAACAAATTTCATTCAAAAATTGAAATTTCAAAAAATTTTATAAAGACAAAATTAAAGCTTATAAAATTTGATACATATTTGATTTACTAAGATTTTTTGTAGGACCAAAGGTTTCTGAGCTACGAGACGACAAACAAGCGGGATTTTTAAGTTTTTGCTTTCTGAAAAAATAGAACGTGTTTCTCACCATGAAAAACGTTCAAAACCACATTTTGGGGAAATTTAAAACTAAACATTTTGTCCAAAATATGGCTCATTTATGAAATCGAATTAAGATTTACGGCCTCCTCAAATTTTCGGAATAAATTGTCGAAGAAAATTCTGTGTATCTTATCTGTGAAAGTATACAAAATAAAAGATAACCGGTAATCTACTCGTAAATAACATCAGGGTGTATGTTTATGTGAAAATATTTTAAAATTTTAAAACTAGGCATATTTCAAGTCAACTTTTTTTTTTCATTAAGAGAGTCTCAATACACTTTGGAATAGTTGTTATTTTCTATGATTTTGATGCTATAAGTTCGAAAAAGATGAATACATTAGAATATTAGGTAGATCAAAGAATCCCTGGTAGAGGAAAGGAAAACACGTTTATAAAGTCTTCCTTTTTTGGTTTCTGCCACATTTCAACTCCATTTGCAACTGCCAACGTAATATTTTAGCTTTTTCGACAAAAAACCTGTCATAATTCCACCTAATTCAGAATATTTTGTTCACAAATTGTGTTAATTGCCTATTTTACTACGATTTATAAAACTATCGTCTTTTAGTATTGTATTTTGTACCTTGAAAAAAAGGAATAAATGTAGGAAGGAGTTTTCGTTGGTAATTTAATTGTACGAGTTGACGTGCTTAACCTTCTTAAATTAAATCGAATCGCCCTATTCCGCACAACTCTCCGAAGTGGAGGCGGACAAATTGGTTTAATTTATGGCTCACTTCTTATCGAATGTTAGCCCAGCGCTTGAGAAACAACATAAATCTACCCCTCGTCTCAAGATTTCGTCGATATTTCAATATCGATGAATGAACAGTTCGAATTTTATCAAAAAATTAATTTATAAAGCCAAATTTTCGTCAAAAAACCTCAAAATCAACATTTATAAAGCCAAATTTTCGTGAAAACCTCATAATTAACATTTTTAAAGCCAAATTTTCGTCAAAAAAATCTCGAAATCAACATATATGGAGCCTAATTTTCTTCCAAAAATCTTAAAATCGACATTTAAAAAGCCAAATTTTCGTCAAAACCCTCAAAATTCGTTACCCCTCGTCACAAGATTTCGTCGATATTTCAATATCGATGAATGAACAGTTCGAATTTTATCAAAAAATTAATTTATAAAGCCAAATTTTCGTCAAAAAACCTCAAAATCAACATTTATAAAGCCAAATTATCGTGAAAACCTCATAATTAACATTTTTAAAGCCTAATTTTCGTCAAAAAATCTCGAAATCAACATATATGGAGCCTAATTTTCGTCCAAAAATCTTAAAATCGACATTTAAAAAGCCAAATTTTCGTCAAAACCCTCAAAATTCGTTACCCCTCGTCACAAGATTTCGTCGATATTTCAATATCGATGAATGAACAGTTCGAATTTTATCAAAAAATTAATTTTTTTGTTTTTTTAACTTAAAATTTAACCATTTCCGCTCATTTTCCAAGTGGTCCCGTATTTTTATTTTGTGTGGAAGTATTTATTTTTATTAAAAGAAAAAATTTTTTTCAGGCATATCGCCACTGTTGATAAATCTAATCTCCTGAAAAGTTTTAGTTTTCTTAGGGAATTTGTCTCTCCTGAAAATGAATTTTTTTTATTGTTAACGCTTTTTTAATGGATTTTAATTACGAAGACTTTGTGGTGGTTAAAAAGGGGGGAAAAAAGGCAAAAATCTTAATATAATCGAAAAGTTCATTTTTTGAATAGATACGTGAGTGGATATGCAGCACCAAAATCTCAATGTCCTAGCACCTACAGACTGAGGAATTTAAAAAAAAATTAAAATATTGTAAAAATGTAGGGAACCTTCTATGGGATGAGCAAAAATTTTGTTTCTTTTATTCCAATCCAAGCTTTCCTAGAGTGTCATCGGAGAATCAGAACACTGTGAAAAATATTGCGAAAGTAGTATTAATCGGTGTAAGAAGTGAAAGTATGGGTCAGGTTTATAAGGGCGCGGATGGATGGGGTGGTGGGTGGGAGGGCGGGAGGGCGGCTGTATCGAGCGGCCCGCCGGCGGCCGGTGACGCAAGCTCTACGTAGCAACAGCAGGAACAGAGAGGGGCAGATTTCAATGTCAAGGTGGAAGCTCACGGCCAAGGACTTTGGGAAGTGGGGGCCCGCATTGCAGTCACTCTTTGACCATCTCACCGACAACATCAGGTATATAAATTACAAGCCTGACATTTTTTAACTTCTCTTATCATTTTATTTTATAAAAAAAGGACAACCGACTTGGAAAAAAAAATTTTTTTTCGGCGAAAATTTATCATACCCCTCCCTTTATGGTTCGAAATTTTAGCAGTCCCCTGTGGAGGGCAGGCGTTTGTTGAAACGCGACTGCGCGAGATCTCTCAATGAACCCTTACTAACCTCGCCTAACCCCCGGAAAAATACGGTCCTTTTAAACCTTGTCGCATTTCATAGCATTTAGGTAAGTTTCACAAAACCATCGACTATGACACTTCATTCCCATCACACTTTTCGATATCTACAAACATGCAAAATTCTGCACTTTATAAACTTAACTTTTTTAATCGTTCTATTCAATTTGAATTATTGAAAAATTTCCAACGCAATCTTTAAATTCTAATTTGTCCAAAAAACCTTGAAATTATGCAATATATGCATCGAAATATTTCGCCAATTTTTATCAGGGTTATTTTAATTATGCACGACTGTTTTTTACAATTCCACATGATAAAAGAATTCGTTTTTATTATCTGTTATTCAATCTTTTTTTGCGGTTTTAATAATTTGGTTTGATTTGGTGTATCAGCTGGTGGGTGGTGAGGGGGGGGACTATGTAATGTCAAGGTGATTCGCGGCGCATGCGTATTATTTCGAAAGATTCCCAAAATATGTGTTTCGTGGATTTTTCGAGTTTTAAAATATGCAAATTGGAATCGAATTTGTGTTTCCAAACATAATTTTTTGATAAAAGAAATTAGATTAAAATGTCGATTTAAAAAAAAAAGGATGGTCTTTTGTAGGCCGTGAATAATGACAGAGAGACCTTGTAAATGGTATCGATTTAGTTTCTTAAGGTCGGATTCACCTCCCACACTTTCTGTTGCACTCCCTCTTTCTGCAGAAGAAAATGGAGAAGCTACCGGAATGTAAACAATTGGGAGTCTACGATTTGGGTAATGGGTGACCTCGAACCTGAGTCCTTGGTAGGTTCATTATCAAAATTCCTAATTATACCCTCCCCGTTCCTCTTCCTCCGCTTTATACATAGGATCCAAAAAAATTATACTAAACAACAATTTTTAAATTTCCCTTTTTATTATTTAAACGACACCTATAGTTGATTTACCCTATCTACTTATAGATTCATTTGAAAATAAATTATTTATACCTACTCAAGCAAGTCAAATACAAAAGCCTAAACGAGAAAAAAACAATTTTTTTTTGCTGTTTAAAAAAGACTGGAAGTTTCCCATAGCAAACTGCACAAGGTATTCCAAGGGATACGTGTAGAACGTCATTTGTAGGAAAAAAACGAGGAAAACCCGAATCTAAATTTAAATACTGAAACGAGCCAAGTTAAAGGCAAACGCCGGAAATAAATATTTACTCCTACTTTTTTTGCGGGGATATTTAAAAAAAATTAGTTTTACAACTTTTTTTCCACTTTTGTTAATTTATTTTCTGATTATTACGAAAGGAGTTACACAATGGACCTGCTTTGTGTAGATCCATTTTAAATTTGCATTTTTTTTCTTTTATAAATTATTTTCCGTCGAATCGGTTATTCAGTTTTGACACGGGCTGTTGGCGTCATTTGGGTAAAAAATACAATAGAACCCAACCTTCTATACTTTTCAATTACAAATCCTTCCTTTTGCACTGAAAATAGTTTAATAGCATGATTGCATGTTTAAATCGGGGTGAGCAGAGAAAAAGAAATTGTTGGACCTGTTCACTCATTTTTTCCTTTTTTTTTCTATTTCGCTACTTTTGTTTTAATTAAATGCATGTGTAAATATTTAGGTGGGCACAACAAAAAACGCCCCTTTAATGAAAAATGGGCGTTCCTAACTTTAGACGTTTGTCGTTTCTTTTCTAATTATAATTTTTAAATTAGGTAGCTTAAATTAGCCATTTTGAACAAAAATCTCAGTCGATAGTTTTTCGTTAAATAAGGATGAAAAATATCCAGAATCATTGTTTTTATTGAAAATTTCCACCTTCAAGGTTTATATTTTAGTATTTTAGACGAAAACTAGAACTTTTCAGGAGAGCGGATTGAAGTTATCAACAGCGCTGCCTGAAAACAATTTTTCTTTTAATAAAAATACTTCCAATGATATTAAAAATATGGGACCACTTGGAAAACGAGCGGTTAAATAATAAGATTAAAAAAACAAAAATGAACTTTTTGAACAGTTTCAACCTAAAAAAAAAAAACTTTTCTGGATGAAAAGAAAAGCGAAAGTATTTTTGTTTTTTTCCAATCTGAAGATATTGATCGAAATCACAGTTGCAATAAGCACAGCAATTCTTTAGGAAAAAAAAAGATGCTTTTTATGGTTTTATTTTCAATAGGTTTTCCCTAACCCTTCGGTCTTTTTGAACTTAGTTGCAACTAAAAGTCAAACTACGATCATTGATGACTTCCCCCACTTATTCAATTTTTTGGCAAAAATTAAATGCTTTTCTATATTGATGAAAATTTATACTTTTTCAGTAATGAATGATTGAAAAGGGTGGCGCGAGGGTGGGGTGGGGAGGGTGGGGGATCGATTCCGCGAAACTCTTCGGCGATAATGGGCGAACGGGGAACCAAGCGGAATGGTTGGTTGGTATATTATTTAAAGTGATTGATTTCCTTTCAGCTCTCAAATGATAATCGTAATATTGACCTAGATATTTTGTCAAAAGGGTGGGGCCACCGCGGTATCAATTTATCAAATAGCGTTTCCAATTTGTTTGTAATTCAGGCGGTTTGTTATACATAAAAAAAAATTAGCAAAAATTTAGAATTTTTTGTCTTTTAGCAAAAATCTCGATTAAAAAAAGAACAGGCAAAACCTATAAAAGCACCTCTGAATATCACCCGAGGTTATAAAACGGCTACCAATCATGATGTTTCCCACTCAATGAAAAGGCACAGCCATTAAATTCATAACCTATTAAAACGCAACAGAGTATTAAGGGGAAAAAGTATGAAGTTTATAACAGAGTATCATCCCAATCCTCCATTTTTTTTTGTATTTCCCAGTCAATATTTCGACTAAGTAGCCCCACAAGCCCAGAATATTACGCAGTTCGATGACGTCTCATCGCCAACCCTACTTATGAAGTAAGAGGGGAGTGGCGTGATTGAATGATGTATCTTTTGCAAAGGGAAAGAAGGGTTCCTTTTATTACCTTACTTTTTTCTAAAACTCTTGAGATATTCTTAACCGCCTCTTTCACTCCCCTATCCCCTTTCTATCTCTGTTGCATTTGCAGCATCTCGGTTTTGCTATTCTCATTTCTCTTGTTATATGCTGAGCCTCTATATACATAAATGTTATTTATTAACAAAAAACACGATTTCGGAACATGATTTTTAAAAAAGTAACGAATTTTGACTGTTTTTTTGAAGGGTCTTTTGTTTTTCGAGGTGAAAGGAACTCTGCAAGATAAAGTGCAACGCCCAGTTCATCGTCCTCACTAGCAAATGTTTTTTTAAAAACAGAAAATGGAGAATGTTGAACTCTTCTACCGTCACTGACACTAAATTAACTTTTTTCTGAATACAATGGTCAAAAAGACTGAGCCGAGATAGAAAGAAGTGTGCAAATTTGCTGAAGGATTGGTGTCTAGAGCGTTTTTACGGTGATTTTTTTCGTTTTTTCTGCAATATCTCGAACACCGTTAGTCGTAGGCGAAATAGGTTTTAGTACAAAATTAAAGATAATTAAATTTGCTATAATTTTGAGCTAATATGATTTTTTCGTAGGACCAAACGTTTCTGAGCTACGAGGTCGCAAAAATTTTTGATAGGATATCCCCTTCCTTGATTTTTTCCGACTTTTCTAAAATCTGACTTTTTCATAGGAAAAACTCGAAAATCCCGCTTTTTTGTCGCCTCGTAGCTCAGGAACGGTTGGTCTTACAAAAAATCTTATTAAATCAAATTTGCAGCAAATTTTATAGGCTTTAAATTTGTTTCTATAAAATTTTTTGAAATTTCAATTTTTGAATGAAATTTTTTTTGATAATTTACCCCCACTCCTGCCTATTGATCGTTAATTGCTTTGAGAGGTGGTTTTTGAAGGTAATTAAATTCTCTACAACTTTTATTAAGTACACTTTTTTGATTAGATGACGTCTTCTGTCCTTTAGAGGTCAAAATAGAAAACCCCAGTTTTGCGTCCTCGTAGCTCAGAAACGTTTGTTCCTACGAAAAAATCATATTAGCTCAAAATTATAACAAATTTAATTATCTTTAATTTTGTACTAAAAATTATTTTGCCTACGACTAAAGGTTTTCGAGATATTGCAGAAAAAACGAAAAAAATCACCTTAAAAACGCTCTAGGCGCCTATCCTCACGGGTTTCGGTAGGGGCCTTTTTTGTGGTTAATCTACCCTACAAATATCCGTATATAAAAAATTTTACCCCCAGGCTTAGATTGACTGGACTACATTGAGAAAAAAAAAGCATTCTTCCTACACACTATGCCAGTCTAGAAATTAATGGTTTTTTTTTCTGATTTGGCTTTTCGAGGAATAAAATTTCCCTATAAATCGAGTGATTAGTCCTTTTGACACAAACGTACCGCTTTTTTTCATACGAGGAATATAAAAGACAGAAAATTCCATGTTTTTCCAGTCTTATTATATCAATGGTAGTCTTCAAGAACTCATGTTTATATGTGCCCTAAAAATTTCAAGTCATTTGGTCGGATGTGATTTTTCGCCTTTTCTACTTTACAATTCCAGTTTTTTTCCTCTCTTTTCTTCAATTTTGGTTTATTTTTAAGTATTTTCTAAGCGTTTGAAATCTGGGAGTAGGCAAAACTTCAAGCAGGCTTGACCTTGAACAGGAACATTTAAATTTATAATTTATTTAAATTTAATTGAGTAAGTGACTCGTGCTTTTTACTAACACAATAAATAATTTTTTTCCCCATTTTAAAATAAATCTCCTTTTTCATCGTTTTTTTCATTAATAAAAAATTTTCATTATAAAAATCCGATTTCTAAATATGAAAAGCGTAAAAAAACATATTTTTATAAAAATTTTTATCTCAGCGTTTAAAGTGACCTTTAGTTTATTGATTAATATGTACTTTTAGGGGAAGAAAATTAATTTTTAAATCTTCCATTGAAAATACGCAATAAAGTTCATTTTGGGATAATCTGGGAGTCAGAATACGATCTTCTAGTTGAATAATTTATAGATGCGATGACTATGGATTGGTCATCTATTAGAAGTTCGTCGTCATCCTGTGAATAACTAAATGAACTTTTAGGGACTACATTTTAGGGTTATCATCCAAAACTTCCAAAATATCAAATTAAATTTTTTTCTCACTTAGCAGAAAAAAAGATGCGAACTATCATGCAATCCCTCGATTATCTACTTTCCCGCGTTTTCGTGGATAACCGTAATTTAACCTTTTTTAAAAAGAAAGATACTGGATGATTTTTCTTATGCATTATATACGAAAAGTGCTCCTATCCAGAAGGTCATTTTGTCCTCTTCTAGGAAAACTGTTAAAATAAATGCATGAAATCAGCCTTCACGGATTTTTGAAAATTTCCTACTTTTCTTCTTCAAAGAACTGCTCGATTTTGTTCTATGTTGGTTTGAGGTGTCTATATGACCCCTGTATCCTCAATAGCTGCCAAATTGTCATACCTTATCGATATTCTGTGGTTTAATATACCATATCAAATTGCAAGAATTTTAAAACTAAGAATCTTGTACATTGAATTTTATGGGTTAGTAAACTTAATGCACAAAATTGTAATTTTGTTACGCCCAATTGAATTTTCTCTATTTTGAAGGGATAAAAATTCATTAAAAAAAAGTACTCGTTTTTAGGCTTGAAAGTCCCCAGGGGGGGTGAGGCAAGGGGACTATAATTGTTATTTTTTTGCAGAAGCTTAAAGAAAAGCGTGAACTCGAGCATTTTTGTGTTGACCTTGTAGATCACAGCTATGAATCGGATAAGACATCGATAATAATTTTTCGTATTAGTTTTCTCGGAAGTTTCCGTAATCTCAAAAGCTCTTTTCGATTTCGTCCTTCAAATAATTCTCACATGAATTCCTCTATTAAAATCGAGACGGCTTGAACTCACAAGTGTTTCTACATTCAGTTTCTATGGAAGGTGAGAAATGGCAAAGAGGACCGGTTTTAGTCGGGATGCTTGAAATTTTGAAAAGAGCTCACCCTTGTTTACTTTTTCAAACAGTTTTTAAAATATTAAAAAACCCAACTCTTTAAAAAAATGTTATTTTTCGGTTATTTTTTCCGTTCATAAAAATTACTTTTTTGCCCCCAAAATCGTTAATTGCTTTTTGAGAGTTGATTTTAAAAGAAAATTAAATTCTCTACAACTTTTATTAAGTACAATTTTTTGATTAGATGACGTCTTCCCTCGTTCAGAGGTCAAAATAGAAAACCACGGTTTTTTGCCACCTCGTAGCTCAGATACGTTTGTTCCTACAAAAAATCGTATTAGCACAAAATTGTAGAAAATTTAATAATCTTTAATTTTGTGCTTAATATATTTTCGCCTACGACCAACGGTTTTCGAGATATTGCAGAAAAAACGAAAAAATTACCTTAAAAATCTTTAAATTACGATTTCTCCCGTCAGTCAATACTCAAATCTTATAACCTTGGGATTCCTTTTGTTCGTGAACTTATGTATCCTCCCATCCTCCTCCACAAAGAGGCTTTTCCCCCTAGAAACGCAAAAATCGCTCAATTTATTGAATAAAAAATAGTTGATTGTATCTCATGGTCATAATTTCACTATAGAGAACTAAAAGATATTTTTATTTCAGATATCGGTTATGGTCAGGATGTGTGGTAAGTGATTTTTTTTTATTCATTGCATGAGAAAATCTATAAAGAAAAGTTCGGTGGAAGGAAAAATTTAATTAAAACTTGTGGCGAAGGAAACCCAGACTTCTCTCTTTATTAGAAGAAATTCGCTACGAGGCTTATTTGGTCTCTAACATCTTTTTGATCGCTTTTTATTAAATCTCTTATTATATCGATATTTTTGTTTTTCTTCAAATGGTGGACGAGTCGAGTTTGAGAAAATAAAAGCGAATATAGCATGACCGAGCAAAAGTTTAGTCCGGCTCAAGGATAGTGCCTCCGTCTAGTATCATACAAAAGCGTTGGTGAAAAGAAGAAGAAGGGAAAAAAAATTAATGATCCCATCGCCTGGAACCGTGCAAACGACCTTGCCGAGTTAAAAAACGGTCCTAGAGCCTTAATTTGGGCAGAATCCTTTGAGGCGTATAAAGGGTTGTGCTGATAAAAGGACGTATAAAAACGTGACAATTCTTGGGGAAAAAAAATCGTGTTAAATGGAATATATTAAAAATGTGTTTTTAAATTTGAAGTTGTCGGGACGTTTTTGCCTTTGAAAAATCGCCTTTCGTTGAATAGAATATCTTATGAGTTAAGCGTTCTCGTTTTTTTTTCCCAGGTGCAATAAGTGGCGTCCATGACGGTCATTCACTGAATAGGTTCCTTAAGAACACTTCTAACGTCTAGGTTCCATGCATTCGCCAAGGTCAACTTTTAAAATACGGATAGTTTTTTTACATCTTTATTCAATAGTGAGTTTTGATCTTTATTTTATCTAGAATGAAACTTTGGATTAAATTGGGCTACTTTTTGAGGCCTAATGTAGCAATCATACGAAGTTGGGCTTTTGACAGTGTTGCCAGTTTCGGTGATATATAGCGAATTGGGATACTTATTGGGGCCTTATCTGGCAACCCTGCAATCCCAAAAAGTTGGGCTTTTGAAAGTGTTGCCAGTTTGGGCGATATATCGCAAATTGGGCTACTTTTTGGGGCCTTATCTGGCAACCCTGCAATCCCAAAAAGTTGGGCTTTTGACAGTTTTGTCAGGTTTAGGGGCATATTGCAAATTGGGCTACTTTTTGGGGCCTAATCAGGCAATCATACGAAGTTGGGCTTTTGAAAGTGTTGCCAGTTTGGGCGGTATAACGCAAATTGGACTAATTTTTTGGGCCTAATCTGGCAACCCTGCAATCCCACAAAGTTGGGCTTTTGACATTGTTGACAGATTGGGCGATATATCGCAAATTGGGCTACTTTTTGGGGCCTAATCTAGCAACCTGCAATCATACTAAGTTGGGCTTTTGACAGTTTTGTCAGGTTTAGGGACATATTGCAAATTGAGCTACTTTTTGGGGCCTAATCTAGCAATCATAAAAAGTTGGGCTTTTGACAGTTTTGTCAGGTTTAGGGACATATTGCAAATTGGGCTACTTTTTGGGGCCAAATCTAGCAATCATACAAAGTTGGGCTTTTGAAAGTGTTGCCAGTTTCGGTGATATATGGCGAATTGGTCTACTTTTTGGGGCCTAATCTGGCCACTCTGCAATCCCAAAAGTTGGGCTTTTGACAGTCTTGCCAATTTGGGCGATATATCGCCAATTGGGCTACTTTTTGGGGCCTAATCTGGCAACTCTGCAATCCCAAAAGTTGGGCTTTTGACAGTCTTGCCAATTTGGGCGATATATCGCCAATTGGGCTACTTTTTGGGGCCTAATCTGGCCACTCTGCAATCCCAAAAGTTGGGCTTTTGACAGTCTTGCCAATTTGGGCGATATATCGCCAATTGGGCTACTTTTTGGGGCCTGATCTTGCAACCCTGCAATCCCACAAAGTTGGGCTTTTTACAGTCTTGCCAGTTTGGGCGATATATCGCAAATTGGGCTACTTTTTGGGGCCTAATCTGGCAACCCTGCAATCCCACAAAGTTGGGCTTTTGACAGTCTTGCCAGTTTGGGCGATATATCGCAAATTGGGCTACTTTTTTTGGGCCTAATCTGGCAACCAAAACGCCGTATATTTGAAGAAATAGGAGTGTAAGAGGGGAAGCCCATGCCAACAGGTGGCTCCGAAACTAAACTTGGTTACATTACAATTGGCGGTCAGCCAGTCGAAATCGACAATATAAAATATTCTTGTTCAATAACAGCAAATAATGGTCCATAGTCATAATTTGCATAAATGATTCTTTGATTGATTTAACAAGTTTTATTTATATAAGTACGCCAACAGCCATTAACCTTTTTTTTAATAAAATATTTCATCACTCTGAGAAGAATTGATCTGAGAAATAAAATCAATTCGTTTCATATCAAGAAAGAAATAATATTGAAAATCGCATGTAAAACTTAAGAGAACGTAGGATATACTTATTGAAGAGGAGGGGGCTTAAATTACGATTCTCCGGTCACAATCCACAAGGACGAATCTTGTGCGTTTCGTGACCGACTTGTAAGAATCCCTCACGCCATCGATTTTCCTTTAATCATATGCCGGATTGGAAGCTCATCGCCCCCTCAATCGTTATTATGTGTGGCAGATTAGGCCCCAAAAGGTAGCCCAATTTGCGATATATCGCCCAAACTGGCTACCCTGTCAAAAGCCAAACTTTGTGGGATTGCAGGGTTGCCAGATTATGCCCCCAAAAGTAGCCTAATTCGGTATAAATCACAAGAACTGGCAACAATGTCAAAGGGTCAACTTTGTGGGACGAAAAACGCTAAACTTTGTGGAATGAAAAAAGCTGAACTTTGTGGGATGAAAAAGGCCAACTTTGTTGGATTGCAATGTTGCCAGATTAGGCTCAACAAAGTATCACAATTTGAGATAAATCGCCTAAACTCGCAACAATGTCAAAAGCCAAACTTTGTTGGATTGCAGGGTTGCCAGATTGGGCCCTAAAAAGTTGCCCAATTTGGTATAAATCACAAGAACTGGCAACAATGTCAAAGGGTCAACTTTGTGGGATGAAAAGAGCTAAACTTTGTGGGATGAAAAAGGCCAACTTTGTTTGATTGCAATGTTGATAGATTAGGCTCAACAAAGTATCACAATTTGAGATAAATCGCCTAAACTCGCAACAATGTCAAAAGCCAAACTTTGTGGGATTGCAGGGTTCCCAGATTAGGCCCCAAAAAGTAGCCCAATTTGGTGTAAATCGCAAGAACTGGCAACAATGTCAAAGGGTCAACTTTGTGGGACGAAAAAAGCTAAACTTTGTGGGATGAAAAAAGGCCAACTTTGTTGGATTGCAATGTTGCCAGATTAGGCCCAACAAAGTATCACAATTTGGGATAAATCGCATAAACCGGCAACAATGTCAAAAGCCCAACTTTGTGGGATTGCAGGGTTCCCAGATTAGGCCCCAAAAAGTAGCCCAATTTGGTATAAATCACAAGAACTGGCAACAATGTCATAGGGTCAACTTTGTGGGACGAAAAAAGCTAAACTTTGTGGGATGAAAAAGGCCAACTTTGTTGGATTGCAATGTTGCCAGATTAGGCCCAACAAAGTATCACAATTTGGGATAAATCGCATAAACCGGCAACAATGTCAAAAGCCCAACTTTGTGGGATTGCAGGGTTCCCAGATTAGGCCCAAAAAAGTAGCCCAATTTGCGTTATATCGCCCAAAATGGCAACACTGTCAAAAGCCCAACTTAGGTTTGCTAGATTAGGATTGCAGGTTGCTAGATTAGGCCCCAAAAAGTAGCTTAATTTGCGATGTATCGCCGAAACTGGCAACACTGTCAAAAGCCCAACTTAGTATGATTGCAGGGTTGCCAGATTAGGTCCCAAAAGTAGTCCAATTTGCGATACATCGCCCTAACTGGCAAAACCTAAATGAGACGAATTCCCGGAGGAAGAAAACTAGAACTTTTCAGGAGAGCGGATTGAAGATATCAACAGCAGTGATATGCCTGGAAGAATTTTTTTCCTTTAATAAAAATAAATACTTCCACTCAAAATAAAAATATGGGACCACTTGGAAAATGAGCGTAAATGGTTAAATTGTAAGATTAAAGAAACAAAAAATGAATTTTGTGATCAAATTAAGACCACTTGAGTGCTATACTGATAGTGGGGTATTAGCACCATAGGTCGCTATTTGTCAAAATCCTGGAAACTCCACGATTCCACGGGTTCCAAAATCGTCGAATTGGTGATATATACGCGTACAACACGTGGTCCCTTGTTTGCTCCAATTTAGACCCTGTGTTCTGGTAAATAACGGTGTTTGCATAGTAGAGTAGGATTATTTATCACCTTCAACAATGCAGCAGTTGTGACTTCAGACTGTCAGACTTATTTTGAACTTTAAATTATAATGTATAAAAATAACCTTTAGCCAAGCAGATTTTATAATTTTCCAACAAAACGCTGTCTACTCCCTCAAAAAATATGCAAACATTTATTTTTTTACAAAAGATGAAATAAGTTCTCTGCCATTTTTTTTCTTTTCACTTTTTTGCACTTCTTTTTTCTTCCTTTTGTGTTTTATGCAAATTGTTCCATTTAGACCGCTAGTAAACTTTAGCCAATTAGTTTCGGGACGGAAAGGGGAGTTTGTTTAACCTCTTTTCCGCGGGAAACGGTGGGGAAATAAATTTTATTCAGTTGTTTTTTGGTACTTTTAGGGATGAATTTTATTACTCCTTTCCCTTATCATAATATTGGATTTGCACAAACAGTCGCATACCATTAAGTACATCCCCAGTAAATATGTTTTTTATGCAAAATACATATTCTGGGGAACAATTTATCATTGAGTTGTATGGAACTCTCAAATTTAGGGGCTCTACAGACCTCTCCACCCTCCTTCATGTCTAATAAAGAAACCTCCTTGACCTCCAACCATCGTTTTCAAAGAATTTAAGATTTTAATGTGATCCTCATTCCTAGAAGCACATTTTCGCTACTTAGGCTAATTATAACGACCTAAGTGGAAGTTAAGTCTCCTCAAGACTGATCAAGAATAAGCTCTTTCCCTTAGTTTGTTGTCCACGTACTCTTGAGAACCTAAAAATTTGAATTTAAATTCCCTATTTTTGTGTCCAGAAACCCTAATTATGCTATAAAGGGTTGATTTCTTTTCAATATGACGTTGAAATTGCTAAGTATCTATTTTAAAAGAGAATAATAGAGAGCCAAGGGCGAGTAATTTGGGTTTTTCGTTTCTGAAGAATAATTTGAGAACAGTCCACGACCTTTATATTTTCAAGGACGCGTTAATATCTACCGTCAGTTTTAAAAGAATCGAAACCGGTTCCCTGGGGCGATAGCTGTGAACGACATCTAGCATTCTAATATTTAAATTCTTATCTTATCTTTTATGTACTTTTTGCATACTAAACAATATTTTATTACTTATTTATTGTTGAGGGTCAGTTTGATGATCAACTTTTCGCGATCTCGTCCTAGTTCAACCTTGACTTTGAATCGAAAATTTCCTTTTTTTTAATGATTTTTTTTTCCTCTTAGAAAATAACAAAAACTTGCGTGATTTTACGCATTGTGCGAGATTTTACGCATTGTGCGAAATTTTACGCATTATGCGAGATTTTACGCATTATGCGTGATTTTACGCATCACGCGTGATTTTACGCATTATGCGTGATTTTACGCATTACGCGTGATTTTACGCATTACGCGTGATTTTACGCACTATGCGTAATTTTACGAATTTTTAAAGATTTTTACGCAAAACGCATCGCTCTTATGCGTTTTACCCAAAACGCATTGATCTTATGCGTACAGGCCTTTTTACGCATTTCTGCTACACCAACCCAAGGAGATAATAAAATTAAGCCCTATTTTTGACAAGGAAAGACCCTTTTCAGTCTAATTTTGAACCTTTTTTGATAAGAAAAGACCCTTTTAAGATAGATTTTGACCCTTATTGTCAAGAAATGACCCTTTTCACTCTGATTTTGAACCTTTTTTAATAAGAGAAGACACTTTTCATCCTAATTTTGAACCTTTTTTGATAAGAAAATAATGTTATAAAATAGGAGGACATCAGCTGATAGTTTTAGTTTAGTTTCGGCCATGTTTAAATAAAGTTGTATAAATTATATAAAATCATTTCAATGGTGTCAGAAGTGGGATGAACACACAGTGTGCAGGGAGGAGGAGGAAAAGGACGACAGTGAAGCGGTAAAAAGAGAAAAAGAAGAGATACAATGATTTGATTTTGATAAAGAAGAGTTGAAAATAGTTTGTTAAGAGATAAAGAGAGATATAAAGTTTGATGAAAAAGAGATCGAGGATAATGGATAATGATAGTGAAGAGATTATACAAGAGATAGTGAAGAGATATACCAGGGATAGTGAAGAGATTATACAAGAGATAGTGAAGAGATATACCAGAGATAGTGAAGAGATATACAAGAAGAGATATAAAAGAGGTAGTGAAGAGATACACAAGAGATAGTGGAGAGATACACAAGAGATAGTGAAGAGATATACAAGAGAAAATGAAGAGATATACAAGAGAAAATGAAGAGATGTACACGAGATAATGAAGAGATATACAAGAGCATGGAGATGAAGATGAGTTCGTGAGGAGGACGATGAAGAGGTATTGAGCCTGAAGAAGATGAGGTCGTGAGGACGACGACGAAGAGGTATTGAGTCTGAAGAGGTCGATGAGGAAGACCCGAGTTTTTCCGAAGAGGACGAAGAAAGGAGTTGGGAGGCATTGGAGTGCCAAGTGACGTCGGACTGCCGACGGACTCTTTGCTGGATCCCAACAATGACAATGTTCGAGCATTTTCCAAGATCGGATGGGTGTAATGTTATAAAATAGGAGGACATCAGCTGATAGTTTTAGTTTAGTTTCGGCCATGTTTAAATAAAGTTGTATAAATTATATAAAATCATTTCAATACCCTTTTCAGCTAGATTGTGACCCTTTTTGACAAGAAAAACCCCTTTTCAGCAAGACTGTGACCCATTTTTGACAAAAAAGGGACCCTTTTCAGCCTGATTTTGACCTTTTTCACAAGGAAAAGATACTTTCCAGATAGATTTTAACCATTTTTGACACAAAAGACCCTTTTTAGCCAGATTTTGCCCTATTCGGCAAGAAAATACCATTTTTGTCCTAATTTTCAACCTTTATTTGACAAAAAAATACCCTTTTCAGCCTGATTTTGACCCTTTTCACAAGGAAAAGATACTTTCCAGACAGATTTTAACCATTTTTGACACAAAAGACCCTTTTTAGCCAGATTTTTCCCTATTCGGCAAGAAAATACCATTTTTGTCCTAATTTTCAACCTCTATTTGACAAGAAAATACCCTTTTCAGCCAAATTTTGACCCTTTTTGACAAGAAAAAACCCTTTTGAGACCAAAATTGAGAAAGGGCAGTTTTTTCACCTAGATTGTCCACTTTGGGGCCCCTCGGAAAAAAGCAAAATGTGATCTTCAACATGGCGTGCTTGTCCTTGAATACGCTAATAGCTCCGAAATGATGGCCTACGTAAATCTCGAGTCGGAAAACTATTGTGTCGCCTCAAATCTTTTTTTTTCTTTCTTTTTTCCTACCTTTTGGTGCATTATTAATCTTGCATTTTTTTTTTTTTTTTCAATTTTGAAGTAGATAATGGTCGTTTTTGCAATCCCTCTGATAAGAAATTCATTTTGAAGGACTGAAGTTGGTCCCAACTTATAATTTTTAAACATTTTTACTTCACTTTTAGACCTAAGGATCGAAAAAAAGTCATTGGATGTCTAATGAAGTTATATTAAACCAGCATTGTGGCCATGTATGTCTGGCTCTTTCAGGGGCACACTATTTTCATTTTATTTGTGAACAGCGAGTAGACAATCTGAATGTTGAATCATTGAAAATATCATATTTTAGGTCTCAAAATAAAGAAAATCTTCATATTACGTTTTCTCTTCGGAAAACACATTTTATTACTTTCAGGTAGGTTTTCTCTCTTCAAGGACTCCCCCTTTCATCATTCGTTAAAGAACTCGATTTGAAAATTACGTCTTTTTTTAGAAAGAAAATCATGTTATGAGGCTAAATTAGGTTTATTTTTATCATTTTCCCTTCTTTTATATGAAGCTTATAATTTAATTTTGTAGAATTATACCTTCTAGATGATATATCAAGGTTTTTTTCAAAGGCTTTTGATTGCATTTTTTTAAATTTAAAATTTTAACTTTGTTAATAGACGTGTATGCTTGTTAAAAAATTTCCAAGGTCTTTTTTTTGTAACAGAAATGGCTGATTGTTCAACTATTTTAGTGCTAAATAACTCTTAAATTGTAAAAAAAGGAGAGAAAAACGAGTTGTAAAGGTTGATTTTATGGAGGATTTTTGCACTTTTACCCCTTTAACGCCAAATATCGAAGTTGAATGGGCCAAGTTGGCGTCCTTGAAAAGATTTTTGTGACCCAGAGCTGTTACCCTTGTGATTCTCATAATAAAACACGCCTCCCAAAACAAACGAAAAAAAAAGTAAAAAAGAAAAGTGTTGATGGAAAAAAAGTAACAACCGGCTTGAAAACCCGGTTTTTGGATGGAGGAGGTGTAACCTAATGACGTAGAGGTCGCTTCTCAACTTCTAAGAGGATTGCAAATTTTGGAAAACGACCTTTTATTTTTAAATCTTTAATTCTCTAGATTTCCTGGGACAACGTTGTATAAATCTGCTATTTTTCATCCAATAACGTGTTTTACTTCAATTTAAAATGTAAAGTAAATAATCAGAATCGTTGCAATTTTTCATAATTTATTTCTTTTTGGTTATTATTTTGTAAAAATTTCAATTCGCCATAGATAAACAATTTGACGTAGATCGTATTTTGGACTGAAAAGCAGTTTTTAGAGTTATTCGTGTTTTGGGATTCGCCAAGTTCCTTTCAGGTAAACCGAAAAATTTTATTTAGCCATTTAGGAGAGATAGTCCAGTCAATCTAAGCCCGAAAAGGGCAAATAAAAAAAGGTATTTTGTTTATCTACGGAAATGTGTAGGGGTAGGTCCCCTGATTAACCAAAAAAAAGTCCACTACCGAAACCCGTGCGCTTTGGCGTCTAGAGCGCTTTTAAGGTGATTTTTTTTCTTTTTTCTGCAATATCTCGAAAACCGTTAGTCGTAGGCGAAATAATGTTTAGTACAAAATTAAAGATTTTTAAATTTTCTATAATTTTTAGCTTATGTGATTTTTTCGTAGGACCAAACGTTTCTGAGCTACGAGGTCGCAAAAAATCCAGGGTTTCTATTTAGACCTCTGAAGGACAGAAGACGTCATCTAATCAAAAAAGTGTACTTAATAAAAGTTGTAGAGAATTTAATTACCTTTAAAAAACGACTCTCAAAAAGCAATTAACGATCAATAGGCAGGTGTGGGGGTAAATTTCAAAAAATTTAAAAACAAATTTCATTCAAAAATTGAAATTTAAAAATATTGTATAAAAACAAAATTAAAGCCTTTAAAATTTGCTGCAAATTTGATTTAATAAGATTTTTTGTAAGTCAAACCGTTCCTGAGCTACGAGGCGACAAAAAAAGCGGGATTTTCGAGTTTTTCCTATGAAAAAAGTCAGATTTTAGAAAAGTCGGAAAGGGGATATCCTATGAAAAAAGTGTACTAAGTAAACGTTGTAGAGAATTCTATTTCCATTTAAAATCAACTATCGAGAACCAATTTACGATCAATAGGTCGGAGAGGGGGGTAAATTTCAAAAATTTAAAAAAGTTTCATTCAATAAAATTCAAATTTCGAAAAATTTTATAAATACAAAATTAAAGAGTATTAAA
Organism: Orius laevigatus; assembly: GCA_018703685.1. Taxonomy (NCBI): domain Eukaryota; kingdom Metazoa; phylum Arthropoda; class Insecta; order Hemiptera; family Anthocoridae; genus Orius; species Orius laevigatus. The sequence continues at coordinate 34,601 of JAGWEN010001218.1, forward strand.
TTTTTTACAAATTTGACTTAGTAAGATTTTCTGTAGGACCAAACGTATCTGAGCTACGAGGCGACAGGTCCTTCTGGGGTTAAAATTGTATTTTTTAAATGTAGCCCCACCCCTACATGTTTTGTTAATTGCTTCTCGATAGTTGATTTTAAATGAAAATTTCCATCTACCTTAATTTAAGACCCTTCTCGTGGCTATAGCGAACATGAGCTTTAGTGGCCATTTATTATAACCGTATAGTTTACAATTTATTACATTGTGTATATATTTCCTTGACAAGTGCCCTACTTAGGGATCATTTTTTATGGTTTTCTCGTTTATTTTGGTCCTTATTTCTCAATTTGTTGATTTAATTCGACATAAAATTGCTTTACATTTTGGAGAGCATATTAAATAAAGAGATGGTTTTAGGAGGGGAATAATAATTGTTAGGATAACCTTGAATGACACACATGTTGACTCTTTTTTCCCTCTTCCCCCACTTAAAAACATATTATCTAATTCTTTTTCCAATTTGTCACCATCAGTATTGCATTTTTTAAAAAAAACTTCCATTTTTTTTCTTGCATTTTTTCCTGCAGTTTTCAATCTCAGCATCTGTGGATCCGAAAATTCGAGAAGGTAGGATTAATTGATTTTTTGTACTCCTTAATGGGACGCCCTTGAAAATTGAAGTGAAGTTTAATTTTTATTAACGGCCATGGACTTCGGCATTGAGTCAATATCAAGGCCATCTGAGATACATAAAGCTAGTAGACATTATGGCGTTCCACCTAGTCCCAATTTATTTCATTCAAAATCGTTATTTTCCTATTATTATTTAAGTGGTCGCCATTGTCATTTAAATTAGTTCATTTGCATTCTTTTCTATGTTTTTCTTATTGTCATTTAAATACTTAAAGGGTTTAAAATTCGAGCTATAATTTTTTTTTAATAATTCAAAGCTTTTTATATTTTTATGAAGGTCTTTTGAGATTTTGAAGACGTTTAAAATCCCTTCGCTACTTAGATAT
>JAGWEN010001219.1:0-35607 GCA_018703685.1 Orius laevigatus
AAAAAAAATCTTGAGCTTTCCCACACCCCCCCTGTCCCACCCCCCGGACCAGTCCGCCCCTGACCTTAATTACCACCAAACTCCCCCCAACGAGCCCAATCTACCCCCAACTTGCCCCCCCTCCCCCTCACCAATAGCAAAATCCTAAATCGCTATTCCCCCCACTCCCTAGGACCACTGATCATCCCACATTGGATTAGTAAGATTAGACACAAAAATCGAAGTGCACTTGTGGAGCTTCAAGAGGACAAAGAGAATAGAAGCCGATGGATTGAAACTCATTTCGTCCTACGAATCTCTCGGAGTAGGAAGTCAATATTTGACTTTTCAAAGGTGACGTCGCCCCCTAAAGGGGAAACGCTTACAATGAGAACTTGCTCTGCCAGATGCCCACATGTTAAGTCCTTCCCTCCTTTCTTGTTTACATCCAAATGCTACCATTGTTCCAGTTTTGTCAGAACCCCTTTTTTGTTTTTCAAGAGGTGCCGTGTTTTCAAAAGTCCCTTTTGTCTTTAGGGCGTGAAAGGCTTTAAAAATTAAAAGTCGTATCACTATCTGCAATTAGTGTTCTTTCCCCTAAAATTGATCAAAAACAAGAAAATATTGTATTATAACAAAAAATTTTGGTTTCTTTTTTATAAATTTTTTTGTGTCTTTGAAAAATGGGATCAGTCACCCATGGCGTTGACCTCTCGAATAATTGACGGATCGTCGGTTTTATGAATGATATTCAATGTTGAAATTCGTTGGATGACGTTCGGAAGTTCGTTTGGGTCGTTTCGAAGGGGTGGGGTGTAAAACTCGGAGCACTATATCACGAAATATCGGTGCGATTCTCCGAAGATCCCCTTTTCATAATTTATAGCTTCCCCGGACGTCTGAAAGTGAGCGGAAACCGTATCCGAGGCTTGAAATAATAAAAGGCAACAATTCATGCTCGAAAGAAAGCCCTAATTTACAAGATGAAAAGTTAAAAAATCAAAAATAGTTTATAAAGATGATGTTTTAGGGAACTCCATCTCGTTTTCGCTCGATTGAATAGCCGCTCGAGTGCAGCTAAATACGATAATAGGATTCCTGATCCGGTTCCGGATTATCATACAAGTTGCCGACTAGACGAAAATATCCGTTCGATAAAGTGCGAAAAAAACAAACAGACGCGCGAATATTCATCCGGGCGTAGTTCGGCATTGAGGAGGCCCTTTCTAGTTCGCTTTCTAAAGGCCTTTTCCTCTACGGTTTTGAATACGAGGAAGGGGGCGCCATTAAAACGTGCCTTGAATCTGCCACCCCTTTCAATCCCCCCAACCAGTCACGTCATACGCTCTTGACATTCTATTTACATCAATTTTATTCAAAACATAAATTGTTTAAACATACAGTTGTTATTTACGTGAATCTTTAAAAATCAATTTTTAGCTTTAGTCTTGGGGGTTGGAGGGTAAGTTGGGGCAAAATATTAGAGGTTATAGGGGTAAGTTTGGAATAAGTTATGGGGTAATTTGGGGCTATTTTAAGGGGTAAGTTGCTGGCTAAGTTAAGAGGGAAATTGGGGGTAAGTTGGGGTTGGGTATTTAGAGGGTAAAAACGGGGTTATGTTGGTTCTAAGTTTGATTGTAAATTGGGGCAAAGTTACAGATAGGGGTAAATTGGGAGTTAGGACTAACAATAAGTTAGTTTGGGTTAAGGGGGTAAGTTGGGGATAAGTTAGAGGATAAGTTGGGGCTCATATAAGGGGTATGTTGGGAATAAGTTAGGGGGTTAAGTTTGGGCTAAATTAGGGGGTAAGTTGGAGCTCAGTTAAGGGGTAAGTTGGATCTAAGTTAAGTAAGGTTGTAGTGTGTAGGTGGTAAGTTGGCTAAGTTAAGGTAAGTTGGGGGGTAAGGTGGAGCTAAAATAGGGGGTAAGTTGGAGCTCAGTTAAGGGGTAAGTTGGGGCTAAGTTATGGGGTAAGTTGGGGCTCAGTTAATGGGTAAGTTGGGGCTAAGTTAGGGGCTTAGTTGGGGATAAGTTAGGGGGTTAAGTTTGGGCTAAATTAGGGGGTAAGTTGGAGCTCAGTTAAGGGGTAAGTTGGGGCTAAGTTATGGGGGTAAGTTGGGGCTAAGTTATGGGGGTAAGTTGGGGCTAAGTTAGGGGGTAAGTTGGGGCTAAGTTAGGGGGTAAGTTGGGGCTAAGTTAGGGGGTAAGTTGGGGCTAAATTAGGGGGTAAGTTGGAGCTCAGTTAAGGGGTAAGTTGGGGCTAAGTTATGGGGGTAAGTTGGGGCTAAGTTAGGGTGGTAAGTTGGGGCTAAGTTAGGGGAGTAAGTTGGGGGATAAGTTAGGGGGTAATTTGGAGCTCAGTTAAGGGGTAAGTTGGGGGCTAAGTTAGGGGGGGTAAGTTGGTTCTAAGTTAGGGGGTAAGTTGGGGCTAAATTAGGGGGTAAGTTGGAGCTCAGTTAAGGGGTAAGTTGGGGCTAAGTTTGGGGGTAAGTTGGGGCTAAATTAGGGGGTAAGTTGGAGCTCAGTTAAGGGGTAAGTTGGGGCTAAGTTATGGGGGGTAAGTTGGGGCTAAGTTAGGGGGCTAAGGTGGGGCTAAATTAGGGGGTAAGTTGGGAGCTCAGTTAGGGGTAAGTTGGGGCTAAGTTAGGGGGGTAAGTTGGGGCTAAATTAGGGGGTAAGTTGGGGCTCAGTTAAGGGGTAAGTTGGGGCTAAGTTATGGGGGTAAGTTGGGGCTAAGTTAGGGTGGTAAGTTGGGGCTAAGTTAGGGGAGTAAGTTGGGGGATAAGTTAGGGGGTAAGTTGGTTCTAAGTTAGGGGGTATGTTGGGGCTCAGTTAGGAGGGTAAGTTGGGGTCTAAGTTAGGGTGGTAAGTGGGGCTAAGTTAGGGGAGTAAGTTTGGGGATAAGTTAGGGGGTAATTTGGAGCTCAGTTAAGGGGTAAGTTGGGGCTAAGTTAGGGGGTAAGTTGGTTCTAAGTTAGGGGGTATGTTGGGGCTCAGTTAGGAAGGTAAGTTGGGGCTAAGTTAGGGGGTTAAGTTTGGGCTAAATTAGGGGGTAAGTTGGCTCTCAGTTAAGGGGTAAGTTGGGGCTACGTTAGGGGGAAAGTTGGGGCTCAGTTAATGGATAAGTTAGGGGGTTAGTTGGGGATACGTTAGGGGATACGTTTAGGCCAAAAATGAGATTTTCGACTAAAATACCTCCTCATAGTTATCCCACCTCTCATTTTTTCATGTTTGATGACTTTTCTGAATGACACTGACTTAAGAGGACCAATTTTTATTCAAAGATTTTATTTTCGATTTGAGCAACCTTTGGATGCCAAACTACCCTCACACTTTGGGACTTATATGACGCTTTGAGATCGAAGCCTCTTCAGTGAATATTTCATGGGTCGATCTATCTTTCAGATCCTTAAACGGAGTTTGGCGTTGATTACCTCGGGTTTCATCAACCGTTGAAATGAAGCTCGTTTATTATTGAAAAGTAGTAGAAACAGTTGGAAGCCGTTTTAAATTGAAAAATCTTCGGAGGCCTTCTTGGTTTTTTAGCCCGGGGAAACGTTTTTCGAAAGTAGGAGCGGATGAGAGATCGAGGGAAGCTTTTCGGGGCTGTTAAGAAAACGGGTGGAAGAAAGTTTAATCTCGGAGATGGCACCCGACCTAATGAGAACATCACCCCTTTCCACCCTTCACACGCTTCTCCCTTTATAACCCATTTTCTCACTTTATCTCTTCCATATTATTACAAGATATGAAACTTTTTGGACATTTTAGATTAATCCTCTTTTATTAACATGTTAAGTGACCTCTAAACGCTTTCGGGCTTATTAAACGTTTTTACGGGCTATTAAAAAAAAACGGAATTTTATGCTCTAATTACGTATTTTAAACGAAAACTGACAAAATCAGGCTCTAATCAATATCCCTTAAATGAGTCCATACTTATCTTCTAACTTAGCTACAACTTAAGCCCTAACTTGGTCCCAACTTACCCCCTAACTTGGTCCAAACTTACCCCATAACTTTGCCAGAACTTACCCCCAACTTACCTCTAACGTAGGCCCAACTTACCCCCTAACTTTGCTCCAACTTAACCCCTAACTTTGCCCCAACTTACCCTCTAACTTAGCCCCAACTTAGCCACAGATTACCTACTAACTCAGCGACAACTTACCCCCTAACTTAGCCGCAACTTACCCCTTATATTATCCCCAACTTATCCTCTAACTTAGCCCCAACGTACCCCTAACTTAGCCACAGCTTACCTACTAACTCAGCAACAACTTACCCCTTAACTTTGCCAGAACTTACCCCTAACGTAGCCCCAACTTACCTCTAACGTGGGCCCAACTTACCCCCTAACTTTGCCCCAAATTACCTCTGACGTAGCCCCAACTTACCCCCTAACTTTGCCCCAAATTACCTCTAACGTAGCCCCAACTTACCCCCTAACTTTTCCCCAACTTACCCCTTAAATTATCCCCAACTTATTCTCTAACTTAGCCCCAACTTACCCCTTAACTGAGCCCCAACTTATCCTCTAACTTGGTCCCAACTTACCACCTAATTTGGTCCAAACTTACCCCTTAACTTTGCCAGAACTTACCCCTAACGTAGCCCCAACTTACCCCTAACGTAGGCCCAACTTACCCCCTAACTTTGCCCCAAATTACCTCTATCGTAGCCCCAACTTACCCCCTAACTTTGCCCCAACTTACCCCTCAACTGAGCCCCAACTTACCCCTCAACTGAGCCCCAACTTACCCCTTAACTGAGCCCCAACTTATCCTCTAACTTTTGAAGGAATTTGGAATGCGAAAGATGGTGTCAAGTTTGTAACCAGTGCCTTCAGCACTCCTACCGCAAACCTCATATCTGCACTTTCAAAATGGCTTACTCAATTTCAAACGATTTCATCCGGACAATTAATCTTAATTGAATACGGTTGTAGACGTCGTGACGGTTTCTCGAGCTTGGATCTTGAATTCCCGACCACAATTAAGTGGAGGTGTGGGCGAGGTTGAAACGAGAGGATTTCTGGTTTTCCATGAAAAGCCTTCCAGAGACGATTAGATAAGTTTTGAAACAGTATCTCCCTGATTGGAATCCTCCCCTCCCGCCCCGCCCCTCACCAACACCCCTTTTCGTGAAACCTCTCGCAATTAGATCTCATTCACGACCTTGTTAAGCTCATATTCATAGAGTTTTCGTTAAATTTTAAACATTTTAAGAAACCCGGACAATAAACTCCCTTGAGAAGGGCCAGCTTTGGGAGTGCGAGATTATTTATTGAGGGGTTATCTTCCTGGGTCACTCCCTCATAAATTTCAAAAGTTGACCGCTTACAAAACTTCAAAACAAAACAAAAAAAATCCATTTCGCCCACATCCAAACACTTTTTTCCCCTTCTCCTGCATGATGGATATGCAGGTTCTAAGTAAAATGAGGGTTAGAAAGGCATGATTGTATTGGGCTAGGATAGGGGGATTAAGTTGGGGCTTAGTTAGGGGCTAAGTTGGGGTAAGTGATGGGGATAAGTAGGGCTAGGTAAGGGGTAAGTTGGGGCTTGTCAGTCCCAACTTAGCCAAAACTCCTCTAACTTAGCCAAACTTTCTCCCCTTACTCCCTAACTTAGCCCAGACTTGCCCCCTAACTTATCTCCTAAGTTAGCCCCAAATTACCCACTTAACTCATCCCCAGTTAACCCCCTAACTTAGTCATAACTTACCCGTTAACTGAGCCCCAACTTATGCCCTAACTCAGCCCTAACTTAGTCACAACTTACCCCCTAACTTAGCCCCAACTTACCCCCTAACTTAGGTCCAACTTATCCCTAACTTAACCCCAACTTACCCTCCTAACTTATCCTTTAAGTTAGCCCCAAATTACCCACTTAATGTGTTCCCGACTAACCCCTTAACGTATCCCCAACTTATCCCCTAACTTAGCCACAACTTACTTCTTAGATTAGTCACAACTTACCCCCCTAACTTAGTCACAACTTATCCCCTAACTTAGCCCCAACTTACCCCCTAACTTAGGTCCAACTTATCCCTAACTTAGCCACAACTTACTTCTTAGATTAGTCACAACTTACCCCCCTAACTTAGTCACAACTTACCCCCTAACTTAGCCCCAACTTACCCCCTAACTTAGGTCCAACTTATCCCTAACTTAACCCCAACTTACCCTCCTAACTTATCCTTTAAGTTAGCCCCAAATTACCCACTTAACGTGTTCCCGACTAACCCCTTAACGTATCCCCAACTTATCCCCTAACTTAGCCACAACTTACCTCTTAGATTAGTCACAACTTACCCTCCTAACTTAGTCACAACTTACCCCCTAACTTAGGTCCAACTTATCCCTAACTTAACCCCAACTTATCCTTTAAGTTAGCCCCAAATTACCCACTTAACGTGTTCCCGACTAACCCCTTAACGTATCCCCAACTTATCCCCTAACTTAGCCACAACTTACCTCTTAGATTAGTCACAACTTACCCCCTAACTTAGTCCCAACTTACCCCTTATCTCGTAAGGTCTATTCACCCCTATATCGCCTTTTATATTTTAACCCATAATAAAAGAAGCTTTCCTTATTCTTGAAAAAATGGCAAATCTAAAAATAAAATAGGTTGAAAATCACCTCATTCAGATCTCTCGAAATGCCTTTTGGTAAGCCAAGGCATATATTTTCTTTTCTCTATCTCAATACCGTTCCTTTCCCTCTTTTTTTCCCCTCAAACGTTTCCACGGCAAGGATTCCAAGATTTTCAACGTTATTTATTTATGTTTTTCTTTAACTTTGTGTTAGAATATGGTCGGCCTTTGTAATTGGGCCAGAAAAGCTTCTTTATAACCATCATAAAATGAATTTTGGCTTTCTGAAGTTAAGAAAAAACGTCTATAATTAAGGTTGTGGGTTCAAATCTTGAATCTAAAAGGGATTTCGTTGCAAAACTTGATCTCTAGTTGGTTTAGGTAGCTTATTTGGGCTCCAGGGCCTTAAAAAATGTATGATTGTACGAGTTTGAGCTATAGCTTTGTTTCAATTTGTTTGGAAATCTCAAATTCAAACAAAAATGTGTGAAAATCTGGGGTAATCGTCCGGTGGTGTAATGGAGCGAAAAACCGCAAGGTAGTCTTTCACTCGGTTAACCTTTAAGAGGGTCACATGCCGATTTTATATCAAAATCGTTGTAATTTAGACAAAGAAATAAAATTATAAAAACGAAAAAAATACTTTTGTTAATTTTTTTTTCCTTCGAAAAATTGCGAAACATGTAAATCCGAGTTGAAAAAACGTCGAGTGTCCTGGTGAATAGAAAAGGGTTCAGACCGGGAAGCAATTTTCTCTTTTGCGAGCGCTTGTGTAGAATCTGGGACCAATTAGGGCGAAGAGGGGCGGTGAAGGAGGGTTGGGGAGGGGGAGGGAAAAAAAGCGGGTACTTGAAACAATAGAAAAAGAAGGGTGGGCGTCCTTCCACGCACTACCATCCGAATCTCCCTCTTCGGAACTCTTTGCACTTTTTTAGCCGGTTGTAAAACATTTTTTTCAAATTACTTTTTTGGTCAATTGAAACGTTTTTTTCGCTTTTATTGGTAAAAATGTTAAATTAGGTCCAACATCCTCTTTTAAAATTCAAATATGAATGAAAGGTTGGAAAAAATCCTTTTTTTTTCTTTCCAAATCCTATTATTGGTTGAAAAGCCCATTTTTGGTAGAAAAACCCATTTTTAGTCAAAAATCCATTTTTTGGTAGAAAACCCCATTTTTAGTCGAAAAACACATTTTTAGTCGGAAATCCATTTTCATTTTTTGGTAGAAAACCCCATTTTTAGTCAAAAATCCATTTATGTCAAAATCCATTTTTAGTTAAAAATCCATTTTTAGTCAAAAATCCATTTTTAGTTAAAAATCCATTTTTAGTCAAAAATCCATTTTTAGTCAAAAATCCATTTATGTCAAAATCCATTTTTAGTATAAAAAAAAAAAATTCCGTTTTTAGTCAAAAATCTATTTTTAGTCAAAAATCCATTTTTAGTCAAAAATCCATTTTTAGTCAAAAATCTATTTTTAGTCAAAAATCCATTTTTAGTCAAAAATCCATTTTTAGCCAAAAATCCATTTTTAGTCAAAAATCCATTTTTAGTCAAAAATCCATTTTTAGTCAAAAATCCCATTTGTAGTCGAAAAACCTATTTTCAGTCGAAAACTCACTTTTTGGTAGAAAAACCCATTTTTAGTCGAAAATTCACTTTCTAGTCGAAAAACCAATTTTTACTCGAAAAAACATTTTTAGTTAAAAATCCCATTTGTAGTCGAAAAACCCATTTTTAGTCAAAAATCCATTTTTAGTCAATAATCCCATTTGTAGTCGAAAAATCATTTTTTGGTAGAAAAACCCATTTTTAGTCGAAAATTCACTTTCTAGTCGAAAAACCATTTTTAGTCCAAAATTCCATTTCTAGTCGAAAAACCATTTTTTCGTGGAAAACCCAATTTTTAGTCAAAAATCCCATTTTTGGTCTGAAAACCTATTTTGAGTCGAAAATTCACTTTTTGGTAGAAAAACCCATTTTTAGTCGAAAATTCACTTTCTAGTCGAAAAACCATTTTTAGTCAAAAATTCCATTTCTAGTCGAAAAACCATTTTTTCGTGGAAAACCCAATTTTTAGTCAAAAATCCCATTTTTGGTCTGAAAACCTATTTTGAGTCGAAAATTCACTTTTTGGTAGAAAAACCCATTTTTAGTCGAAAATTCACTTTCTAGTCGAAAAACCAATTTTTAGTCGAAAAACCATTTTTAGTCAAAAATTCCATTTCTAGTCGAAAAACCATTTTTTCGTGGAAAACCCCATTTTTAGTCAAAAATCCCATTTTTGGTCTGAAAACCCATTTTGAGTCGAAAATCCCATTTTTGATTGAAAAACCCATTTTTGGTAGAAAAACTCATTTTTAGTCAAAATCCTATTTTACGTATTGGGTCTAAAATCCAATTTTTTACACGAAAATCGTAATTTTCCATCGCAGTATTGTTGCGAAAACTTCGCCTATCCACATTCACAATTTATTATTTTGCTTTTTTCAGGCCTAATCGATTCAAAACATAAATCGTTCCCAAAGTTTAGTTATATTATTTATCGCATTATGGAAATACGACGTAAAGTCTTAACATAAAATCAGTTTGAGACGATAAAAGAGGCACGCTTCGGAAACAACCTAAAATTAATACTCACACGCCAGTCCTCCCTCATTATATAAGTTTTTGATTTATTCAACTTGTTTCCGAGGTTCTCATAATTAAACGGTAATCCTGAGGTTAATAGTCATTTAACAAAGAAATAAAAAAGGCGAACATGAGGGTACTTTTCTGAAGGCAATTCCCGTGGGTTAAGTCTCCCTGTAAAAACGGTTCGAGCATCTAAATCTTCCATTGTGAGTCTAATCTCATTTTTGTTTCGGCGTGGGATTTGAATGAAAACGAGGGTCTCCGGGATAAGCCTTTCGAGGAAAATGACGAAAAGGGAAGGGGGAACGCAAATTAACCGGGAGATTATAATTTCGCAAACGTGAGCGTCCATTTAGGAGGATTAAACGGTCTCATTTTTATTTTTTTCGCCCTCCTTTTTTTCCCTTTCCCGCTCCTTATCGGGCCTTCTGCAAGACAAAGCTATTAAAGGCACGAAAGAAGCCTTGTTAAGACATGAAAAAAATTATAACCCTGACTTTACCACTCTGACATCCTTTTTTAGTCGAAAATCAATTTTTGGTAGAAAAACCAGTTTTGAGTAGAAAATCTCATTTTTGATCTGAAAACCCATTTTTAGTCGAAAAAGCAATTTTTAGTCGAAAATGCAATTTTTAGGCAGAAAACCCAATTTTCAGTCGAAAATCACATTTTTGGTAGAAAAAGCATTTTCTAGTCGAAAATCACATTTTTGGTCGAAAAATCAATTTTTATTCGAAAAATTGTTCGAAAAACCCATTTTTAGTCATTTTTGGTCTGAATACCCATTTTTAGTCGAAAATCCCATTTTTGGTACAAAAGGCATTTTTTTTATACGAACATCTCTTTTTGGTCTGAAAACCCATTTTCAGTCGAAAAAGCAACTTTTAGTCGAAAATGCAATTTTTAGTCAAAAATCCCATTTTTGGTCAAAAAAGCAATTTTGTCGAAAATGCATATTGTGGTCGAAAAACCCATTTTTGGTCGAAAATCCCATTTTTCGTCGAAAATCCCATTTTCGGTCAAAAATCCCATTTTCGGTCAAAAATCCCATTTTCGGTCAAAAATCCCATTTTTGGTACAAAAGGAATTTTTTTTATTCGAACATCTCATTTTTGGTCTGAAAACCCATTTAGTTGAAAATCAGATTTTAGGTCTAAAAACCCATTTTTGGTCAAAAATACCACATTTTGTCTAAAAATCCTTTTTTAGACAAAAATTACATTTTTTTTTTAAATCTAAAAACCAGTTTTGAGTTAAAAATCTCATTTTTGGTCTCAAAACCCTTTTTGAGACGAAAATCCCATTTTTGGTAGAAAAAGCCATTTTTAGTCAAAAATCCCACTTCTATTCGAAAATCCCATTTTTGGTAAAAAAACACATTTTTAGTAAACAATCCAATTTTTGGTAGAAAAAGCTTTTTCCAGTCGAAAATCAGATTTTAGGTCGAAAAAGCCATTTTATTCGAATAACCCTTCTGAATTTATATAAAAATGACCCAAAAAATAGCCAAAAATCCATTGTTTTGTTGAGTTTGAAATTTGTGATCCATAATTTTGCACAGGCCGGAGTAGTTTGACTTTCGGTCAGAACGCACCATTGTAGTTCAACGTCATTATCGATCCCCAGGAAACCAATTTCAGCGTGTAAACATAATCCGGTGACCTGGATAAATTTAATGGGTTTCAATGTCTCCATTCAAGTCCTATGAAATAATTTCTAAATTTCAAAAAAATTAATTTTTTTAAGTTTTCGCGTGTAAGAAGACTTCGGAAGTTAAAAGAGGTTAAATGATGTCAAGGGGCCCAAAATAGGCTAAACCTTCAAGACTCGAGCGTAGTTCTGAAGTGTTGGTCCGAGATATTTCCGGACGTTTCTATCTTCGGTTTGTCGGAGGGGGTCGGAACGTCTTCGTGGTGGGGGAGGGAAGTTAAGGTCTTTGGGTTTGCGATAGGCCTGTCGGTGACACAATAGAAAGTTGTCCACCCTTTAACAACTTGAAAACTATCGATCCGAATGTCACAATGGACACTTGAAAGAGGGGGGATGGAAAAAGATGCTTGAAGGTCGACGTAATATCGCAAGAAAAACAAACTTCTCCTCGATAAGTGGACGTTCAAAGATTTTTTAACATTTTTTTTTGTCCCAAACGTTGGAAACCCTAATAAATATGCTGTGATGTGAGCTGCTACCCATCAGAAAATTTCCTTGATGAAAAATTAATATTGCTCGGTTTGAGTTTGACACTTTGAATCTTAGAGGAGAAGGGTCGAAAGGGTTTCCTCTAGACATAAAATTTTCAGGGGGTGTCCTAAGGGTTTTAAAGCTCTTTACCTTCCTGGAAGGCCGACACCGTTCAACCTTTTCCCTTCAACTTGATCCTATCAAACGGTAATTTTGACCAGTGGAAATAAATACTAAAAAATGTGTTTTTCTACCAAAAATGGGTCTTTTGAACAAAAATGGGAATTTTCGACCAGAAATGAGATTTTCGACCAGAAACGAGATTTTTGACCAAAAACGAGATTTTTGACCAAAAACGAGATTTTTGACCAAAAACGAGATTTTTGACCAAAAACGAGATTTTTGACCAAAAACGAGATTTTTGACCAAAAACGAGATTTTTGACCAAAAACGAGATTTTTGACCAAAAACGAGATTTTTGACCAAAAACGAGATTTTTGACCAAAAACGAGATTTTTGACCAAAAACGAGATTTTTGACCAAAAACGAGATTTTTGACCAAAAATGAGATTGTTGACCAAAAATGAGATTTTTGACCAGAAATGAGATTTTTGATCAGAAATGAGCTTTTTGACCAGAAATGAAATTTTTGATCAGAATCGAGGTTATTTTCGACCAGAAATGAGATTTTTGACCAAAAATGAGATTTTTGACCAAAAACGAGATTTTTGACCAAAAACGAGATTTTTGACCAGAAATGAGATTTTTGATCAGAAATGAGCTTTTTGACCAGAAATGAAATTTTTGAGCAGAATTGAGGTTTTTGACCAGATATGAGATTTTTGACCAGAGATGAGATTTTCGACTAGGAATGAGATTTTTGACCAGAAATGAGATTTTTGATCAGAAATGGGATTTTTGACTAGGAGTGAGATTTTTGACCAGAAATGAGTTTTTTTTTAAACCAGAAGTGAGATTTATGAATTATGGCCAGAAATGAGATTTTAGACCAGAAATGAGATTTTTGAACAGAAATGATATTTTCGACCAAAAATGATATGATATTTTCGACCAGAGATGAGATTTTTGACTAGGAATGAGATTTTTGACCAGAAATGGGATTTTTGATCAGAAATTAGTTTTTTGACCAGAAATGAGATTTTTGTACAGAAATGAGTTTTTTTTAAAACCAGAAGTGAGATTTATGAATTATGGCCAGAAATGAGATTTTTGGTCAGAAATGAGATTTTTGACCAGAAATGAGATTTTCGACTAAAATGGGTGTTTAGATAGAAATTTATCACTTTGTGTTTTTCTTTAAGTTTTTCATTCTGTACATATTTCGCTCGGGGACTTTTAAAAATCGGATTATTCTTTTTGTGTCCCCCGCCCATTTTTAAGAACCTCTCGTTTCTTACCATCCTCAGAGACCTGTTTACATCCTCAGGTCACGTACGTATTCGCCCAGGAGGGGTTCGGCCCTTTTCAACCCGCGTCGGGTCTATTGTACCGCAAGACTTCATTCCCCCACCCTTTTCCCTTCACCCCCATCCCCCTTTTTTACTCTCCGTCCTCTTCACAAATTGTCTCCCATTAGTATGTGTTTCTTGAGAAAAAATTTATAGGGGAAAACGACCAGGAATTTTTCTTCTTTTTGGGGGGTTCAAGTGGATTTTTACTCCGATCTTTCACATACTTGAGCTTTTTTTGTTTATTCAGAAAGCTCCTTAGAACTTAATTTATTTAAGAGTTCTAACGTAAATTGTTTTTGTTACAGGTGAGTTTTCCTGCCTTTTACACTCTCATTTTATGATTATGACTTGTAAGTAATAAACTTTTTACAGGAGGTACGTGCCTATTACCTTCTAATTAAAGAAAATGGTTTACATTTTATTTGAAATCCAACTTGTTGACCCAAAATTTTCATTTTTTGATTTGGTCCAAAATGTGGTTTTTTGACTGTTTTTAAGGTGGAAAACACAAATCTGAGGTCGATTTTTCGATTAATTTTGATGGCAACTAAGGGGGGACCCTTTTCCCTACTTTTTTGACCCAGAATTTCCAATTTTGATTGGGCCCAAAAAATGGTTTCTGACTGTTTTTAAGGCTGGAAATACAAATCTTACGTCAATCTTTTTTTTCGATGCTACTGAGGGAGGACCCTTTCCCTACTTTTTGACCGTTTTTAGCGAGTTTCCGGAAGATAGGAGTTATTGAGGCCGGTCTCACGGACATTTTCAGGTCCGAAAGTGATAAAGCAATTTACTCGAATCTCCCCCCTAATATTTATTTGACCGGATGCACTATCAACAAAATCGATATCGCGCACTTTTTAACTACGCCATCCCTTTCGCAACAACCGCCGATGTTAATGGCGACCGGAAATTACGTGATGGTAGCCATTCCCCCTCAGGAATGTTCCGATTCCGTTTCTCGACGCTTTTCCTCTATATCTCATCTTTTTCGAACCCTTTGAAGTATTAGAGTTTCGACAACATAATGCCTAGACTAAAGTTGAAATCCTTTCATAGGACCTTGTTTCCACACGACTTTCAAGTAGGCTAAATAGGATTAAACCTTTTGTTGTTATAATCTCCAAATACGCTTGTCTAAGCTCCATTTTCATATCAAAGTCTCTTTCATTAGTTTATAAACATTATGAAAACTTCTTAGGTGTTATAAAAGAGGTTAAAACGTACAAAAAAGTAGTTTTGAAGTTTTCTCGGAATATTACGTCATTGTGACGTCATATTTGGTACTAATTAATCATTGAGACGGCGAACAATTTTTTACGTTTTGTGAGCAGGAGATTAGGTTTTTTGTTATATTATTGAAGGACCTTTTAAAAAAAATTTCACCTCAGCAAAAATAAACTTCGGCTGAAGGGGAGAGTGGGGAGGGAAAAAAAAGTAAAAGGAGTCATTACGAAAAGGGCCCTCGTCTTATCACCGGGCTTTATTAAAGAGGCGGGAAATGTACGGGATGGGAGAGGGGGGTGGATTTTCGAAGGGGTCGAGGATCCCCGGGGGAAATCTCACCCTCGACTTGAGCCCGAAGCCGTGTCCACCTTATTTTACGAGTTACCCACCGGGACTTTACACATGAGAGGCTTAACGCCCGGATATGACATATCGGACACACACATTTTTATAGACTAATATTTCAAAACATCGTACTTAACACCCATTTTCCGGTTTTTAGCTGAAAACCGGTTGTGCTCATAAGAAAACCGGTTATATTTTTTATCGGAAACCGATTTTAGGGTTACAAAAACAGATTTTTTAATCCAAAAAACCGTTCAGTTTGTCTTATATAAAAGCATGTCCAAAGGTTTCGTGCCCCTAAACCGAAGTCCATTATCGTATCCTGCCCACCAAAGCATCAAAGGTTCAAAAAAATATATATAAAGTGTGAAAAGATTAATCTTTCCTCAACTTTCTATATACGTAGGCACAATGGAAGTCAGGGGATGATTTATAACTTAGCGGTTTTGAAGGAAATATATTTGAAATGTAATAAGCACGGCTACATTCCAGGCCCTTTCTCAAAAAAATCTTCTCAATGCCCCTTTTTCCTTATATCCTCCCCTTTGGGGAAAAAACCCATATGATGCGTGATTCATCGAATATAAATGTTCTTGATGTCATACCTCAGCCATGGAAGTGTATAAAGACTTTTTGTTCGCTCTCTTTTCACTCTTGGTATCTTAAATTTGATTCTAAGTCCCAGGAATCCATTCATTTGAAAACTAGGATTGTATTAATTTCGAAAAAAAGGTCCATTTTAGGTTAAAAAATTGCTTGAGAGATTTTATTGCATTTAGCAGCTTTAAAAGAGCTTTCTAACGGTAAAAGTATCGTCAAAATTGGTTAAAAATTGTGGAAGTTATGAAAGTTTGAAAATTCAGCCTGTTGGCAACCCTGGATTATAACCAGTTCATAACCTTCAGTATATTCTGATGTAACATTTTTGGCTATATCTTGTCGTTAACTTGATTTAAGCATGTATAACAGTGTCTGGGACTTAAGTTTTGAATAAAGGAAGGGGGAAAATGGGAAATCTTTATAAAAAAAAGTTATAATGAATCCAAGTTTTTGGAAACGTGACTTTCCTCCTTTCTTGAACAGTTTAACTTTTAAGTTTTAATCATAAATTCGATTATCGTTTAAAACGAATATTTCTAAACGAGTGCATACAATAGGGAAAGCAATAACCTAGCCCTTGATATCAGTATTTGATTATCAAAACCGGCCTCAGGTTTCTATACCTGCGTATGACAGCTTTAGGTTATAAACATGATGTCATCAAGATGTCACATTCACGCATCAAAATGTTTTCAACCATGCGAAAATGTTTATGCAACGTTTGAGATATCGAACCTTTTGTGCTTTTTGAAAAAAAATATAAGGATTTAGGTTTTTTTTATAAAAAAGACCATAAATGCACGCGTGAGGGGGACAATGGAAAACCTCTGATGTCATAAAAACCGTATTTTTCAGTCTTCATGCACTCCAATTATTTTCACCGAAAGGGTTCTCGGGGACTTTGAAGAGTGGTGGGGGGTGAGAAGTCGCTTTTGTGAGGTGGAGGGGGGAGAAAAAGGTCCTCGACTCCCAAGTAACCCGGGTGGGTGATGCTCAAAAGAAAATTAAAATGGGAAACGGAAAAACAGTGTCGATTCTTTTTTTTTGCCCCCTAGAAAATGATGATTATTTCTTTGATGTATGACTTTTTTTTATCCTCTTTTAATAATGAACTGGTTTCACATTGAACAACCCTTTTGGCCTTAACATGGCAAAAAGTCATTAAAAATAAAATAAATAAATAAAAAATTAAAATTTAGGGTAGTTTGGTCGATTTATTGCAAATTGGGCTACTTTTTTGTAGGCCCAATCTGGCAACCCTGTAATCTGACAAAGTTGGGCTCTTTACAGTGTTGCCAGTTTGGACGATTTATCACAAATTGGGCTGCTATTATAAGGCCCAATCTGGCATCCCTGTTATCTGACAAAGTTGGGCTTTTGACAGTGTGGCCAATTTGGACAATTGGGCTACTTTTATATGGCCCAATCTGCAACCCTGTTATCTGACAAAGTTGGGCTTTTGACAGTGTGGCCAATTTGGACAATTTATCGCAAATTGAGCTACTTTTATATGGCCCAATCTGCAACCCTGTTATCTGACAAAGTTGGGCTTTTGACAGTGTTGCCAGTTTGGACGATTTATCACAAATTGGGCTGCTATTATGAGGTCCAATCTGGCATCCCTGTTATCTGACAAGGTTGGGATTTTCAGTGTTGCCAGTTTGGGAAATTTATCGCAAATTGGGCTACTTTTATATGGCCCAATCTGACAAAGTTGAGATTTTCACGGTGTTGCCAGTTTGGGCAATTTATCGCAAATTGGGCTACTTTTATATGGCCCAATCTGCAACCCTGTTATCTGACAAAGTTGGGCTTTTGACAGTGTTGCCAGTTTGGACGATTTATCACAAATTGGGCTGCTATTATGAGGTCCAATCTGGCATCCCTGTTATCTGACAAGGTTGGGATTTTCACAGTGTTGCCAGTTTGGGAAATTTATCGCAAATTGGGCTACTTTTATATGGCCCAATCTGACAAAGTTGAGATTTTCACGGTGTTGCCAGTTTGGGCAATTTATCGCAAATTGGGCTGCTTTTATAAGGCCCAATCTGGCAACCATGTTATCTAACAAATGTACCCTCTTTACAATGTTGCCAGTATGTTCGATTTATCGCAAATCGGGCTTCTTATCTGGCCCAATCTGGCAACCCTGAACTGTCTCACGTTTTTATCCTCCTCAAAACAAGAGGGAAACTCGTGAAAAGCTTTTTAATAAAAACGCTGTAAAATTAGTAACTTTAGATGAAATTTTTAATCCTTTTTAAAAAAAGGCAGACCGGACTTTTAAGGTTAGACGATATTTTCCGGAGTCTTTTTATGCAAATATGAATGATTAATTATGCGGCTTCTCTTTCACAAAGTTCGTCATAACCTAATAATAATTTTTATAAGATTTTTCCCTTTGGTGGTTGCTAGAACTAAAATTTTATCGTTTTATGTGATTAATTTTGAGGAAACAATGTGAAAAGGTAGTGCGTATAATGTAAATTCTAAACAAAAGCCTTTTGCTAGCACTCATGTTCCACTTTGCATACGGCCATCCCCGCTGTTCCGAACACAATTTACACATTCAGGGCAACAATGGTGAAACAGAAAGGAGGTTGGGGAAGGCTTTGATATATATTTAAGAAAATGGGGAGGTTACGCCCGGACGAATCAAATCGTTTGGCTTCGAAAGAACACTGTTGAATGCACAATTACAAGCTAGACGCTCAAACAAATCCGATTTCCATGGGAGCCAAAAGATAAAAGAAGATAAGGGGTTGAGGGGAGGCGGATTCGGTGAAATCACATTCGAGAGAACTGCTTTCTGTCTGCTTTTCGAATCTTTCCCTTTGAAAACATTTTCACAGGTTTTTACTTCTTCCTTTCTGTGATGGTCACAGCAATGTTTGCTAGTCATAGAAGACACTCCTGGGTAACCTATATTGAAGGTGCATCAGTCCATTGTGCCCTTGTAGGCCCTACTGTAGTGTTTTTCAATGGCGGGTTTGTCTGGCAAGTACGAAAACCTGCTTTCTACACATGTCATCTCTTGCAGAATGCTGCCGTCATCCTGATTGGTTAGAGGGTGACATATATGATGGTGCATTGTGCCCTTTTTGGTCCTACTATAGTGTTTTTCAATGGCGGGTTTGTCTGGCAAGTACGAAAACCTGCTTTCTACACATGTCATCTCTTGCAGAATGCTGCCGTCATCCTGATTGGTTAGAGGGTGACAAATATGATGGTGCATTGTGCCCTTTTTGGTCCTACTATAGTGTTTTTCAATGGCGGGTTTGTCTGGCAAGTACGAAAACCTGCTTTCTACACATGTCATCTCTTGCAGAATGCTGCCGTCATCCTGATTGGTTAGAGGGTGACATACATATATGATAGTGCATTGTACCCTTTTTGGTCCTACTATATTGTTTTTCAATGGCGGATATGTCTGGCAAGTACGAAAACCTGATTTCTACACATGTCATCTCTTGCAGAATGCTGCCGTCATCCTGATTGGTTAGAGGGTGACATATATGATAGTGCATTGTACCCTTTTTGGTCCTACTATATTGTTTTTCAATGGCGGATATGTCTGGCAAGTACGAAAACCTGATTTCTACACATGTCATCTCTTGCAGAATGCTGCCGTCATCCTGATTGGTTAGAGGGTGACATATATGATAGTGCATTGTACCCTTTTTGGTCCTACTATAGTGTTTTTCAATGGCGGGTATGTCTGGCAAGTACGAAAACCTGATTTCTACACATGTCATCTCTTGCAGAATGCTGCCGTCATCCTGATTGGTTAGAGGGTGACATATATGATAGTGCATTGTACCCTTTTTGGTCCTACTATATTGTTTTTCAATGGCGGATATGTCTGGAAAGTACGAAAACCTGCTTTCTACACATGTCATCTCTTGCTGAATGCTGCAGTCGTCCTGATTGGTTAGAGGGTGACATATATGATGGTGCATTGTACCCTTTTTGGTCCTACTATAGTGTTTTTCAATGGCGGATATGTCTGGAAAGTACGAAAACCTGCTTTCTACACATGTCACCTCTGGCAGAATGCTGCAGTCGTCCTGTTTGATTAGTGGATGACATATATGATGGTGCATTGTACCCTTTTTGGTCCTACTATATTGTTTTGCAATGGCTGGTTTGTCTGGCAAGTACGAAAACCTGCTTTCTACCCATGTCACCTCTTGCAGAATGCTGCAGTCGTCCTGATTGGTTAGTAGATGACATATATGATGGTGCATTGTACCCTTTTTGGTCCTACTATATTGTTTTTCAATGGCGGATATGTCTGGCAAGTACGAAAACCTGCTTTCTACACATGTCATCTCTTTCAGAATGCTTCCGTCATCCTGATTGGTTAGAGGGTGACATATATGATGGTGCATTGTGCCCTTTTTGGTCCTACTATAGTGTTTTTCAATGGCGGATATGTCTGGAAAGTACGAAAACCTGCTTTCTACACATGTCATCTCTTGCTGAATGCTGCAGTCGTCCTGATTGGTTAGAGGGTGACATATATGATGGTGCATTGTGCCCTTTTTGGTCTTACTATATTGATGATCTTTAACTTAAATAGAATTTTCCAAATATTAATTATAGAACTTAACAAATTTTCGGTCTTGCGGATCATTTTCGTATGATTTATAGACACAATTCATCTCCTTCATCCGTCTCCGGAGAGTGGAAAAGGAGAAGGATGAAGTTAACAAATTAATGATTCTCATGAAAAATTTTTCTCTCCTTAGTTTAGGATAGATGAAGGCTTTGAAAAGGGGCTAAAGGAAAAAAAAGTTCTTGAGCGTTGATATTTATGAATGGAATCGTCGAAATTTATTAACGGAGGACTATGAACGATTTGACAAATCGGTCGGTGACCGCCATAAATCAGGAGTCGATTCACTTTGTTCCCGCCCCCCGCCCCCTTCCGACCCCTTTTCCGGACTTCATACAGTTTGACGAAGTAATAGAGGGCTGTCATTTATTACCGGGGCACCCCCCTCATCATCGACAGCTTCACAATTTTCCATCCCCTACTGAAGAATTTCATAATTGGGAATCGATCTCGCAGAATGAAAATGCCGACGCGTTTTCCAATTGTCGACTGCATATCCATAGGTAATAAACACTCTGATACTGTCAAAACGGCTTATGGAGAAGGAACCCCAAAAATTTGTATAAAGGGGCTCAAAATCAACGTTTTAAGAGACAAGAGGACAAGGAACGTTGCATTGTGTAGATTTTTTTTCCGATGTAACGTCTGGCTAGCCCTCCATAGGAACGGTCAGACGTGGTCAAACGTCTTATACAAATATTTGAATGTTTGACTAAATCGTACCTCACTAAAGGTACTACTCATTGCCTCATTCCCCTTGGGAGATAGGGAATACAGAGCAGCGTTTAGAACATGAATATGACTGGAGTGGTCACCTATCCATGTTATAACCTCGGTCGACTCTGCTTCGGTGATCTAGTGGGAACCGGTGTATCAGAGTCGCTAGGCCGTACCTCCATTGTGTACATCCGACCATCGATTTCCGTATCACTGCTACATACCAAACGAGCCCCTCCTTGGTTTGCGGAAGGGTGACACTGTATGGGAAGACAAGCGCATGGTGTATCGAACACTGTTATAGTTCAATGAAATAGTTTTACTGCAATTCGGTATCTTTGATCTTAAGTTTTGTCCGGGGAGGTTCAAGGTATTTAATTTATTACGGTTTGAATTAGAACGTGGTCGGAACACCTGGTGCAGTTCGACCGTAAATGATAGGCGAGGTATTCCAATAGGGAGATAGCATCTGTTCGACAAATTTACTGGGTCGGGTAAAATTTTCGAAAGAGAACCCATTTTCCTTTTCATGAGTCGTCAAGGCGGGAAGTCGATGAAAGGTTTTGATTACTGTGACAAGTGGGAGGCTTAAGGGGAAAAGGGACCAGAAGTGCCATGTCCGCCTTTGAGGGTTTTTCGAGCCTCTTAGGGGAACCTAGGTCGAAAAAAACACATTTTTCCCCTTCTTTAAATACATAAGAATTTTGAGCCATCTTTTATCTTTAAAAAGATAAAAAGTTAATACGTTTTATGATGGGGAAGTCTTCACGCAATTACACAAGCGAGTGCATTCCCGCTGTCGGGCATAGAGCCCCTAATCCATTACCGCACGAAATCCTCAAGAGCCCCTTCCTAAACCTCTTTTCACTCTCACCCCCTTCACTGGAAACCTCTATAATGAATTTTCCACCATTTTAGGACGATTCCGGGCCGTTTAATTCACCCCTCGTCCCTTTTAATCTAATTACACTTCCCCGTCCCATAAGTGAAAAACCGCCCATCAATATGTCCCAAAAGTTTTACCAAGAAAAATCGCTTTTCTGACGTCATTACCGGTTCGACGTAATGGGCCAACCTGTATTCCCCTCTTTAGAATTTTTTCCATAACGCTTTTCCCTATTAGAGCACCATCTTGTCCCGGAAGGCAATTTCAACAGTTCGGCCATTCTATAAAGCTATTGCTTTTAAATTGAACGTCAATTTTCTATTCGACGTCATGGAAACCTTTCATTTACTAAAACGTCAAAAAATTCATTTCAACCTTGCTGACGTTAAAAAACAAACGATAAATCGTCCAAAACTCCGGTATAATTGTGAACCGGATCAGATAACAAGTAATTAGGGGAGTTAAAAGTCGTTCCAACTTGTTGCTTTTCGCACGAGACAGTCTTTATCCAATTTGTTCTACTCTCTAATCAAACAACTCCGTCATAACGACTTTATTTCCCACCTAAAAAATTTAATCTTAAACTCTTTTTTCTTTCTTGGAATTCTATCGACTATCGACTTGTCAGCGAAAGTAGAAATGCCGAAGAAGCGAAATCAGGGGGACACTTTTATTTAACATCCCTTGATCCCCTCGCTCTTTATTCTAATGTGAAACCTTCATTTTTTTCAATTTTCTCAAAATTCACTCATCTTTGTACCATACACATCTGTGAAACCTTATTCTGCAGTGATATTTAGTCAGAAGTGTGCAGTTTTGGCCAGGAAAACGGCCACCATGTTCCACTGATTTGCTGCCACCACTATCTATGCGTATCTTGGGAGTCTAGGGGCGCATCTAGAGGGCGTTGACATGGCTGCAGCGGCAATGCCATTTCACTTAGCCATCTGGAGTACTCAGGGTGGAGTTTCCTGACCAACGACACTCGTCCAATCAAACTGTGATACCATCATAAAGTCTCCAAATCTTCATTCGGATGCTTCATTTCACTAAGCTGCTGCTTTGCAGAAAACACCAGATGACTGTTCCATTCAAAGGACCCCCAGGATGACTGTTCTCTTGGCTGTTCTAGGACATCCATGAATCTAGGCATGGCCCACGCGGCACTTGTCTTCTTAGACTTCCTCCGGGCAGAGGCTTTTGATCCTCGACACTAGTCCAAACGATTAAACACACCCTCCTAAAGGCTTAAAAGTCAAAACCTTAATTCGCCATTCCACGAAATGAAACACTCTGCTATAATTCCGCCACTGTGCTACAAAAACCGTTGGTCGCTCTCAACTATTGTGGCTACTATCCGTATACCTATAGAAAAAAATCTGTGCAGGGCCATCAGGATCACCAGACCAGGAATCTGGGCATGTTCCCCGCGGCAATATACTTCTCCTTCTAATCCCCTCGACACTCATCTGACATGACCAAACTGTGACACCCTCATGCGAGGACCACCTCCTATACCATACCACATCCTATACCCACCTGGGCTATACCAGAACTGCCATGAATCTAGGCATGTTCACCGCTATCCTTCCACTTCTAGCCATCCGTAGTACTGAGGGTAGAATCTCCAGGGCCACTACCACCATCCGAAACGATCAAACTTTGACACCCACCTAAAGGCTATAATCTTCAGTCGCACGCGTACAGCCAAAACATCTATTTTGCCTCATTTCAACATCAGCAAGGACCAAGAATTGCGTTAAACATATGACCTGCAAACCTCAACTCTACACACACCGGTGATCTTGCAAACGCAATCAACTCCCAGTGAAACCCATAATGAGTTGTCATACTTGGCCCGACTCAATCTCTTTCCACATCTAAAGTTGATCACTGCAAAGCAGATATACGCCCCACAAAAAAACATTTGCAACCAAAACATTTACATAGAGTAAGCTAGTTTTATGCGTAGCACCACTATCGTATTTCAAGCTGACATTTATTGTAATAAGTAGGACCGTTAAAAGGAAATATGGTCGAATTTAAAGAGATGTGTAATGGATGCAAATTATTATGGTCGACGGGAGAGGTAGAATTGTGAATAACAACTACAAGTAGGGAGTCGAGAGTGGAAAAAAGGAGGTCGGGGGTTGGATGAATCAAAAGATCCTTCCATTATTTGCATTTGATACTCTCCCTCTGGTAAAGAATGGTCCCGCCTAAACAAATATCCCTCTTGAACCCTCGTATCCTGTAAAAAACATTGAAATCAAGGCGAAGTTTATTTCATGCGATACAGGAGATTTTGCTGTTTAGCAGTTTATGTTCCTGTTTCTTAAAGAATAAGATCGTTTTTGACTGTTATCGACGTTAGGAAGAGTTCTTTTCGATTTTTTCTTTGATTTTTCTTCTTGGTTGGTCGAATGTTCGATGTTTTCTTGACATTCGTTTTTTGTCTTCGGCAACGTTCGAGCTTTTTTCTTTTGTATGTGTGTCTTCGGCGATGCATTTAAGTTTTCATCGACAGTTTGGTTTACGCTTGGAAGTTTCACGATCTCGTTCACTTTTTCTGTCGACTTAAAAATGGCCAATTGAGATTTCGATGAATCTCGTTTTTTCTGTGACATTCGGATTTTTTCGCTCTTCAAAAAATGATAAAAAGCCTTGTCTTCCATAGCGCTTCTTTTGCTCGTTTTTGCTTCCGAATTCGTACTTCCGCTTCTCTTGGTGAGCCTTCGTTGACAGTTTTCGTTGTCCATCGAATTTTCGATGTTCGATATGTCGATGAAAATCTTTGCCGAATCTTCTTTCTTTAAGATCTCTTTAGAGCCATCACTTTCGCTCTTTTTCGATTTTTCGTTCATTGACGCTTTCGAACTTTCCGCTTTCGAGTTCTCAGCAGAAACTTGACTCTTTTTTAGTGTCATCGAATCCGTTCTCTTATTGAGCCTTCCAAGACAGTTTTCCTTATTCATCGAATTTTCGATGTTCGCAACATCGATGAAAATCTTTGCCTCTTCTTTCTTCAAGATCTCTTTAGAGCCATCACTTTCGCTCTTTTTCGATTGTTCGTTCATCGACGTTTTCGAACTTTCGATGTTATCTTTCTTCGAGTTCTCAACCTTCGATTTTCGACCTTCATTCATCGAAATTTTGCTCTTTTTAAATTTTTTAGCTTCTTCATTTTTGAACTCTTTGGAAGAAACCAGAGTTTTCTTCGATTTTCGACCAACATCCGAACACTTTGTACTTTTGCTTCTTTTTTGGCTCGACTTCACAGAAATTTCGAAATCCGACAAAATCATCCTTGAAAAGCACGAAATGATATTCCCAGCGGTAATGGAATTCATGAATTTCTGCAAAGTCGAAAATCGATGTAGAAGTTTGATTGTGCAAACAGAAGGCAACGTTTCGTACTCATTGATGAGCTCTTTTAGCTTTTCTTTCTCACTATGTAGTTCATAATAACACCTCAAGATTTCTAAATAAGGTTTGTGTATCCAGAAGTTGATAGGCCCCTCCGGTGGTCCATATTCGTAATCACGTTTTGTCAAAATGCTCGGTTCCATTTTTCGAAATTGCCATATGGTAGACAAAATTATGTTTTTGGCTTTATTTTTATTAGGTTTTGCTTCTTCACTTCCTGTCCAGGAAAGAGATAATTATCCTTTTGTGGTGAGCATAACGAGGCTTAAAATTGGAATTGTGAGGAAACATGTTTGCGTCGGGACTGTGATTGCGGCGAACAAAGTGTTGACGACATGTGGCTGCTCTGGTGACTTTCAGGACAACACATTGCGAAGGATAGACCCGAGGTTGTTTAAAGTTTTGACTGGATATTTGGACCAGGAGACGAATGCTGAGCAAGAATATGATGTCGTCGAGATAAAACAGCATAAGCGATGTCGAAAATTGAATTCTCTTTTTAACCAGTATGATATAGCAGTTATGAAGGTTGGGCAGTTCTTTATGATGGATAGGTTAAACTTTACGATTGTTTTTAACGACAAGAAGGTTTCTGCGATGATGACCCAAGGTATGAAGTGCTCGGCGGTCGCATGGGGGGCGTCCGAGCACACTTTGCTTTTCGACAATCGCATCCAAACTGTCGACATCGACTTAATAAAGCATGTGACCTGTCAAGAAATGGTATGTGGATTAGATGACTCTGTTTGCACTGAAGAAAGCTTGATGGTCTACGCCGGCGTCGTTTGTGCTGAATCGAACAGTTCTTGCGCTATAGACCGTGGCTCTCCTGTTTTCTGCGACAATAAATTCTTCGCTATTGCCTCCGAAGGTCTTTGCCCTGGCGACTCGCCTACGTCACCGTTCGTCTACACGAGGATCGACAAAACATTCGATTTCGTCCATTTCAGTCTATCATCGTCCACACTCAATTATCCAACGCTCTTAGTTTTATACATCGAAATCTCAATAAATCGAAACATGTGGTTTTAGCATTTTCCCATTCATTTCTTATTAGCATAATATTGCTTATTCTGTTGGGGGGTTTTTTACGGGGGAAAAGGATTTTATCAAGTTTACCCGCATAATTGGATGGAAATCAAGGACCTACTGTTGACAGTGTTACCATGTTGCTAACTTTATTATGAAATATTTCTTTTATCTTCGATCCCTTACTTCGAAATTTCATTTCTGAGATGGAGGTTGTGGGTGAAAAAACGTAGGGAAGAAAAAGGAAGGTAGGAGGATGGTGGGGGTTGTTGAGGGTGGAGGGGTAAGGTGGGGGAAGGTAGGGAAGGTGGGGAAGGTGGGGTAGGCAGGGAAGGTCGGGTAGGCAGGGTAGGCAGGGAAGGTGGGGTAGGCAGGGAAGGTAGGGTAGGAAGGGAAGGTGGGAGTAGGCAGAGAAGGTGGGGTAGGCAGGGAAGGTGGGGTAGGCAGGAAAGGTGGGGGTAGGTTGGAGAAGGTGGGGGAAAGTAGTTGAAGGTAGGAAAAGTAGGAGAAGGTGGGGGAAAGTATGGGAAGGTGGGGGAAAGTATGGGAAGGTGGGGGAAGTATGGGAAGGTGGGGGAAGCAGGGGAAGGTGGGGGAAAGCAGGGGGAAGGTGGGGGAAAGTAGGGGAAGGTGGGGTAAGTAGGGGAAAGTGGGGAAGTATGGGAAGGTGGGAAAAGTAGGGGAAGGTGGGGGAAAGTAGGGGAAGGTGGGGGAAAGTAGGGGAAGGTGGGGGAAAGTAGGGGAAGGTGGGGGAAAGTAGTGGAAGGTGGGGGAAAGTAGGGGAAGGTGGGGGAAAGTAGGGGAAGGTGGGGGAAAGTATGGGAAGGTGGGGGAAAGTAAGGGAAGGTGGGGTAAAGTCAGGGAAGGTGGGGGAAAGTAGGGGAAGGTGGGGTAAGTAGGGGAAAGTAGGGAAGTATGGAAGGTTGGGGAAGTATGGAAGGTGGGGAAAAGTAGGGGAAGGTGGGGGAAAGTAGGGGAAGGTGGGGGAAAGTAGGGGAAGGTTGGGGGAAAGTAGGGGAAGGGGGGGAAAGTAGGGAAAGGTGGGGGAAAGTAGGGGAAGGTGGGGGAAAGTAAGGGAAGGTGGGGGAAAGCAGGGGTAGGTGGGGGAAAGCAGGGGAAGGTGGGGGAAGGTGAGGTAAGTAGGGGAAGGTGGGGGAAAGTATGGGAAGGTGGAGGAAAGTAGAGGGAAGTAGTGGAGGTGGGGGAAAGTGGGGGAAGGTGGAGATACGTTTTGGGAGGTGGGGGTAAGAAGGGGAAGGTGGGGGAAAGTGGGGGAAGTTGAGGGAAAGTATGGGAAGGTGGGGTACATGGTAGAAGGTAGATGGGGGAATGTAGGGAAGGTGGGCGTAGGTGGGGGAAGGTGGTGGGGGGGGGGTAATGGATGGAAGTGATGGT
Organism: Orius laevigatus; assembly: GCA_018703685.1. NCBI lineage: Eukaryota > Metazoa > Arthropoda > Insecta > Hemiptera > Anthocoridae > Orius > Orius laevigatus. The sequence goes on from JAGWEN010001219.1 coordinate 27,109, forward strand.
TGGTTTGACCTGGTATGGGGAAGTGATTTTGTCGATGGGGGAAGGTGAGGGAAAAGTAGGGGAAGGTGGGGGAAAGTAGGGGAAGGTGGTTGGTGTTTGTGGAGAATTCTGTAGAGCCCTGAATTTTTGAAAAAGTTCAAATTATGACAATCCCTCCATGACAAATTTTTAGTTCCAGATTTAGGTACCTACTGGCACTCTCATCCGAGTCGATTTTAGTAAACATCCTTCATATACCATGTAAATCTCCCTTAATAATTCCGTCAGATATTTTATAACGTAAAAACAGATCGGGCCTTAGGCGGAGAGAAGGGTTCGACAATGTTGACATTGTTTCAGGAGCGGGATGGGATTTAATAGCCTTGTATAAATTAATGTCGTTATAAATATTCATGTCCAAGACGATGTCAGAAGGTCCCCCTTACCATGATATACAAGCTTAAGATTCGGTAGTCAACTCTCGCCTCTTTACTAATTCAAGAGTCACGCCGCATCTCATAGAAAAGCCGCTTTTTGATCAGTTTTTATATCGAGGCCTTCATTTATAGAAGGGGAAAGCAGGAAATTGGAAAATATGAGAACGCGGTTTCGTGGCTGAGTCGCAATATCCCTTCTTACAAACTACAATGAAATTGGAAATGGTGCCTGAGGTGACACTGGAAAAAATATAAGCTCCACATTTTTTTCTGTTCCTTGTCAGGTGTAACGATATCCGATTTTTCAGATTGATATCGTACATGACAATTTTTAGGGAAAAAATCTTGAGTTTTCCAACGGCTTAAAACGGTAGACTCGAGTGTAAATTAATTTTGAAGTGGGACCCATTCGAGAGCAAACACTCGAGAAGACAAGAACTGCAAACAATCTCCCCGCAAACGTCTTATTTACCGATCAACAGTTGAATAGAAATGGAAAAATCCAATGCCTTGAGATTTTTTATTAAAAAACCGGTTTTCGGTTGTTTATTACTCAGGTCGAAAACCGGTTCTAGGTTATTACTGGTCATGAACAGGTTTTCCGATTTTCAACTTGGGGTGAAAAACCGGTTTTCCGGTTTAACTTTGGTCAAAACCGGTTTTCCGGTTTAACTTTGGTCAAAACCGGTTTTCCGGTTTAACTTTGGTCAAAACCGGTTTTCCGGTTTAACTTTGGTCAAAACCGGTTTTCCGGTTTAACTTTGGTCAAAACCGGTTTTCCGGTTTAACTTTGGTCAAAACCGGTTTTCCGGTTTAACTTTGGTCAAAACCGGTTTTCCGGTTTAACTTTGGTCAAAACCGGTTTTCCGGTTTAACTTTGGTCAAAACCGGTTTTCGGTTTTTTCTTGTCAAAACCGGTGTTCTGATTTCTTCACTTAGGTCAAAAACCGAAGATTCGTATGACTGAGAGATTTGATGTAATTTTTCAAGTATAAAAGATTCAATTTTATAGTTTTATGAAGCGGATTTCAAGTTATGGCTGAGGTCGCGGAAGATGGTTTTATGGGTTTACCCTCGTAAAAGAAGGAAATAAAGTTGGGAGTAATTAAAATATTGATGGTTTTCAGGTGCGATGTGCTGGAGTCAGGGGCTGAGCTACGATGAGGGTCCACGGCGTGGGCCGTCCTTTTTGATGGAACCTCCACCCCGGTTGGAGTTCTCGAATACTTCCGGCGGGCGTCTCGACTGCACGGCGACCGGGAGTCCGACGCCGACTATTTCGTGGCAGTCGCTTGATGGTTCGCCTTTGGGCGACTTGCCCGGGGTCCGACGTCTCCTTAGCAACGGGACGCTTCTTCTAGTACCTTTTCCGCCTGAACTTTATAGGCAGGACGTCCACGCAGGGATCTATCGCTGCACTGCGACCAACTCCGTCGGGACCATCATTAGCAGAGACGTTCACCTCAGAGCAGGTAAATATCAACAAATTGGTTCCCTTTATCTAGAAAGTGTACCGTCAAAAACCGGTTTTTCGATTTCTCCACTTATGTTAAAAACAGGTTTTTCAGTTTTTCACAAGGTCAAAAACAGGTTTTTCAGTTTTTCACAAGTAAAAAACAAGTTTTTCACAATGTCAAAAACAGGTTTTTCACAATGTCAAAAAAGGGTTTTTCACAATGTCAAAAACAGGTTTTTCACAATGTCAAAAACAGGTTTTTCACAATGTCAAAAACAGGTTTTTCACAATGTCAAAAACAGGTTTTTCACAATGTCAAAAACAGGTTTTTCACAATGTCAAAAACAGGTTTTTCACAATGTCAAAAACAGGTTTTTCACAATGTAAAAAACCAGTTTTTCACAATGTCAAAAACCAGTTTTTCACAATGTCAAAAACAGTTTTTTCACAATGTCAAAAACAGGTTTTTCACAATGTCAAAAACAGGTTTTACAGTTTTTCACAATGTCAAAAACAGGTTTTTCAGTTTTTCACAAGGTCAAAAACAGGTTTTTCAGTTTTTCACAATGTCAAAAACAGGTTTTTCAGTTTTTTACAAGGTTAAAAACAGGTTTTAGGTTTTTTCTCATCAAAAAAGGGTTTCTTGGTTTTTCCACTAAGGCCCAAAACAGCTTTTTTCACTTGGTCAAAAACAGATATTAGGCCGTTAAAAACAAATTTTTCACATAGGTCAAAAACCGGTTTTCAGTTTTTTAATTATAGGTCAAAAACCGGTTTTCAGATTTTTAATTTTAGGTCAAAAACCGGTTTTCAGTTTTTAATTACAGGTCAAAAACCGGTTTTCAGTTTTTAATTACAGGTCAAAAAACGGTTTTTAAGTTTTTTTTTATTAAGGTTCTAGGTTTTGAACTTTTTTCAAAAACAGGTTTTCTGTTTTTACTAGGTATAAAACCGTCCCCCCCCCCAATTAGGTCAAAAATTGGTTTTTCAGTTGTTTTTTTTTCCCCGAAAAATGTGCTCCACTTATCAAGAGACTGAACGGTTTAAACATTTGTAAGTTGATCAAAAGGAGTTAAACCGACGTGAGACAGCTCTGACAGAGCAATTGGGAAGGTTGACTGGAGCGGATCGTCCGAATCGGACACGGCTCGAAATCCCACGGCCTCCTAAATCCTAACACAAACCCGGGCTAATATATAATTAATCCCTTTAGTGGGTTTGTGAGATGGGCGGGGAGGAAGGACTCTCTGACGTCACGTTACCGCATTACCATTCACTCTCTTGCTCTAATTCCATTTGGGAGGTGGACGGAATCTAATTGCCCTAAACTCGTTTTGCCTAACCTCGTTATCACTTCGAGGAAAGGGCCGACCTCCCTTTGTTATTCCCCTTCAAAGATTCAAACTGGGAACACCTCCGATCATCATTTTAAGAAAACTCCACCAACTCTACAGTCAACAAAAAACCATTACCTGAACATTTCCAATGGTCATTCGTGCTTTTGGTGACAGATTTGGGAAGGGGTCCCCTTGCCTCACCACCCTGGGGACAAGAGTGGATCCACTGACTCCTAAATAATCATCTTTTTAAAGATGGGTTGGAAAGTAAATTGATCAAATATTAAAGGATGCTTTTGAACCTGAAATCCTTTACTTTTGTTCAATATTATACAATAAGAAAGTTCAAGGATTTTTTCTCCAAACATACGAATATTGAATTTTCGTACAAAGAAAAAATATTATGTCTAAGGTAAAAAAAAACTTCGTCCGAGCACTTTCCCTGTGGACTTCAAAGGTCTTTACCCACTCCCTTATCTTACTTTCCGCATCATTTTCCTCATAAAATATATCCGACACACCATTTACTCGACTCAATTTTCACACTTTTTTCAGATCTGGCATATTTTTTATTTTGAATACCGATGAGTAAGTTGCGGCAGTTTTCGGGGCTAATTTTTACAATTAGGAATACAATATTCTCCACCAATCACCATGGTATATAATATGGCAAAAAATAAAAAACTGGTATAACTTAGGTCAAAAACTATCAAAAACTGGTTTAACATATTAAGTCAAAACCTGGTTTAACTGAGGTCAAAAACTGCATTAAAGGTCAAAAATTGGTTTAACTTAAGTAAAAAAAACTGGCTTGAAACTGGTTTAAAGGTCAAAAACTGTTTTAAAGGTCAAAAACTTGTTTGACAGGTGAAAAACCCGGTTTAACATAGGTCAAAAACGGCTTTAACTTATGTCAAAAACTGATTTAACTTAGGTAAAAAACTTGTTTAAATTAGGTCAAAAAATTGTTTAACTTTGGTCAAAAACTTGTTTAATTTAGGTCAAAAACTGGTTTAACTAACTTAGGTCAAAAACCGATTTTCTATTTTTTACTTTTGTCAAAAACCGATTTTCCAATGTCTTAACTTTGGTCAAAAAAAGGTTTTTTTCGGCCTAAATTACAATTAGGAATTATGAACTTTTGTCTGTTCGTTGACTGTTAATTGTATTTGTAGATTTCGACCATCCCTAACCATCCCTAACTATCCCTAACCATTCGAAGAATCTACCTACCTTAAAAATATTCAAAATATAAATAAAATAAAAGTGTATGCGGATTACGAATGTCCGAAAAACGTATATTTTACTGCATGAGGGACAATACGTTTAAAAAGATATCGCATTTTCGTTCCACGTATTTTTATCGCTTAATAAAATATTATCCACCATGGGGGAAAAACACTAAAAATAGCCTGCTTTCCTCCGGAAATCCGCTAAAATCGTTAAAATTTAGAATTAAATTAGGTTTCAATATTCGAAATTTTTTATCCACCGCCACTCCTACAACCCTCCACACCCCCCCTCACCACCTCGATAATTTCAGGCTGTTTTGGGACTATAGTGGTATCCTTGGATCTATCTTTTATTAAGTTATATTTCATTGTCCTTAGTGGTTTGTTGGGGTCATGGGTGCTAAGGGTGCATGTAATACTTTTTATTTTTTTCCAAATAAAAGCTCCGTTATAAAAGATAAGGAATATAAAGACAAATAGATTTTTTTATGCCATTTCATAACAGTGGTGGAACTTAATGGAATGTTTTTCCAACATTTTTTCTTTATCGCCTTAGTATTGTTGCTTTTCCTTAGAAACATTCACTTTGATGTTGGATAAAAAACCGTCTGAGATATGGGGAGATAAAAAATGTGAAATTTATGAGCCAAAAATAGTGTTTTGAAAGTGTCAGCGTGTTTCAAATTAGAGGGGGTGCTAACTTCTATTTGAGTTGGGTCCCTTTTCTCGCTTCGGTTTGTTTGCATTCTCTATTTCCTTTCGTCTTTTTTCCCCCAAGATTCCATTTAAATCATCATTTTGAATCATATTCAGTCCCAAGAACATAAAAAAGATGGCGAACAGGACCAAAAAATCGAGTATTTTTTATTATTTTAAGGATGAAAAAGCTCGATTTTTTAAAAATTTGTTTATTCACAAATTCATGTCTACATTGGTCCTTCTGATTAACTTATATTAGACTTTCATGAGGGGGTAAAAGGCCAGAGGAGGGGGGAAGCGAGTGACATTACTGAATTTTCATTTCCCCTCTGGATTTTCACTGTTCTCATCACGCCTGGAATAAAAAAATTTTTTCCCCTTCTTTTACTCGTTGGAAAAGTAAATGAAAACAATTGTTCTGGATCAGTGGACCTGTTATTTATAGGGTTTAATTTAGGTTGATTTAGCGGCGAAAATACCTTCTCTACTAATTAAAAGCAATAAAATATTTAGGGTTTATTTTAGCGGATTTTTTAACTTTGGAATTCGAGAAGTTACCTGGGTTTTAAATTTTTATGCTGATTTTACATAAAAATTGAGGGGTAGTTCGGATTAGTAGTTCTCCCGTAAAGCAAACGAAAGTAAAGCATAAGAACCATAAAACATGAAGAGATCAATTTTTTTTAATGTTCCTTACTTAATAACATTTTAAATGAGACTAGTCCGAAGTCAACCGGATGAGTGGTTCTCCCACAACTGCATTCCTTAACTCTTTCTTCCAAAAATTGTAAATTTTGACCATCTATAGCGGCTAAACGGCTGGACCGATTTTGATTCCGGAGGGCTTTTTTTACGTAAAATCGTATAAACTTTCATTTTATCCTTAGTAGTTAAGTCGCCTTAGCTCATAGTTTTGGAGCTAGAGGTCAAAAACTGAAAAAAGTTCCAATTTTTTTAACTTTTTGATAGATTCCCTAAAACTTATAGAAAGGCTAGTTGATTTTATCGTTCCTTGGGACCCAAATATACCGTTTGAAACAATAAATTCTTCTAAGATTACTTATGCAGGTCTTTAGACTGACTTATCGTAAAAAAATCTGTTTTTTTTTTTTTTTTAAGTTGAAATTTCTCACTAGAACTTGGAGATCGCTCTCCACCTCCCTTTAAACTGCACCCGATTCAAAGATAAAATCGAATAAAAAAAACTTCTTTTCCTCCTTTAAACGCACTAATTAAAAAATCCTTTCTTTTCCCCCATTCCCTTCTGTCCGACGTTTTGTTAAAACAGGGAACATCAAAGTGAATTTTTTCCCCTAAAGTATCGCTGTTTCTAAAGGAAAGTGATAAAACAGCAACCAACTAACGCAATAGAGAAAGAAGGGAGGTGGAAGGGTTACAAGGGGAGGTTTAGAATGGTTAGGGGGGGAGGGAGTGATGGGTGGGAGCTACAATGGGGAAATAAAGCTTGAGGACCCCATCTACCCAGTCCAATTACCACCTCCAACTACCCCCTCGACTTACCCCATCTGAATACCCCTCGACTACCCCCTCGAATTACGTACAATTACCCCCTCAGAATTACCCCCTACATTACGCTCGTCATTCACCCCCTACAATTACCCCTAAATTACCGACTCGAATTACTTGACTATAAAAACAATACCCCCTCGAATTACCCCCTAGAAATTCCCCTCTAAACCTACCCCCCTCGATTACCCCTCAACTAACCCCCTCGAATCCCCTTCCAACTACCCCCTCTACTTACCACTCCAACTACCCCTTGAATCCCCCCACCAATACCCCCTCGATCTATACTCCCTCAACTACCCCCAACTTCTCTACCCCCTCCAACTACCTCCCCCCCCACCACTACCCCCTCCATCTATACCCTCTAACTACGAACTTCCCCCTCCACTACTCACTACCACCATACAACCACCATTTGCAGCATCCAAAGTATTAAATCTCCTACCGTTTTAAACTTCAAAAACTCACTATTCATGCTTTCTACGATCAATGTCGAAATTTAAATAAAAGCACACTTTTTGAAAGGCAATGAAAGGACAAAAAAAAAATCTTTTTCTTTAAACGTCGAAACCCTAAAGGAGGTTTTCATGACTTTATACAGGTCGCCATGGTGACGGGACATAAACTTGTGTTATGATGTCAGAGAATAGCGAGTGGGACCCGAACGTAAACTGGGCAAGAAAAAAAAGACCGACCTCAACGTTATTTTTAAAAGATGTCCAAAGGGTAACTTATGATTTATTAAGGGCCAGAGGGAAAAAAGATGAAAGTGACCAAAAAGTGATTTCCAGAAAAATGAAAAACAAAGTTTTTTGATTTATGCTTGTATCATTAGCTGATTTCCAAAGGAAAGGAAGCTATTGCGGCCGGTGCGATGGTGGCTCCTGGCCTAGAGATCCAAATATCCGTGATCATCTCGTTCTGATGATCACGAACATGCACATTTCGGACGATTCTCATCTTTTTCCCTCATGTTGTTCTACCAGATGATAGAACTCCTTTATAGCCCTAATATCTCAAAATCGACAAAAAAGTTACTTTCATCTTTTTTCCCCCTGGCCCTTCACATGAATTCCTAAAAAGTTAATGGGTCATTTCGACCCTAGAGCCTTTTCTGGACATATTTCTTGAAAATTAAACTCAAGTTAAATAAAAGCGATTTTTTTCTCGTTTAATTTCTATTTTAAGGTTGGTACCGAACAAAAGTTTTAATTTTCCTTCAAAAGTTTGCTCTCATTGGAAGGCCATAATTAAAAACTGCTAATTGTACTCGGGAGGTTCATGATTTCCCATTTGGTCTAATTTTTTTCCCCTTCTCTCGGTTTAATTACTGAAATAAAATCCGAGGGAGTGAAAAAGCTTTTTTGCCAAACGAAATGCCAGATTAAATTAATTGCATTCACGTTTTTACCTTCGACTTTAACTTTTTTTAAGCCCACATTCCATCTATTTCGTCAACTAGGGGTCATAAGTGGGTTGGGTGGGGGGAGGTTGCAGGCTGTGTATTAGGTTTCCCACTTTTATGCACTTCTAAAACCTTATACGGTTTCCATTTGTTTTACAAAGTGGACTGAGTTTTTTTAATTAAAAAGATCAAATTACACATTATGAGTGTACTAAAGGAACCGGTTTTAGTATTCTCCGATTATCTCCGATTCTTCTCAAAATTTTTTAACAATTTTTTTTTTAAATTTCGTTGATTTTTAAATGTCGAACTAGTAATGTGCTCCAAAAAAATATTTTTCCAGATTTTTTATTTTATTTCTTGTATAAATTAAAAAAAATAAAATTCGACTCCATTAGGAGTATCTTCAAAAAATATTAGAAAAAAC